>JZKD02S1693565.1:87520-100294 GCA_000966675.3 Picea glauca | reverse complement strand
TTGAAGTAAAGCTCTTGGACTTAAACTGTGTCATGTTTTGCTTCCCTACTTGATAGGGTTTACACATTGAATCTTGGGGCTTTGATATTCTCGGAAGATCTTTTACTGCCTCGAGTTTTTTGAGTTTGATTAAGTGGTGAAAGTTTATATGTCCAAGTCTCCTATGCCATAACCAACTTTCATCATGTTTGCTTAGATGACATTCTTCTCTATTTTCTTTCAGCACATATACATTATTTTATGTCTTTATGCCTTTGGCCACCACTTGTCCCGAGGTTACAGATTTTATCTTGCAGTTCTTGGACGTGGACAACACTTCACATCCTCTGTCACACATTTGAATAACACTGAGAAGATTATGTTTTAGCCCATCTACAAGAAGAACATCTTGGGCTTTTCCTTTTCCATTACTTAAGCTCACCATCCTTTTGCCCTTTATTTTCCCTGGAGCATCATTTCCAAAGGTTACATTTCCTGATTTTATTTCACTTAGAGATAGAAACTCGCCTTTGTCTCCCATCATGTGTTTGGAGCATCCACTGTCTATATACCAAGGGTTTGTTTTTCTTTGAGTGGACAGTACTAATCCACACTTGTCACTTTCATTCTTCTTCCAAAACTTGACATTTTCAGCAGGGGATTTCGAATTTGGTTCATAGTTCCTTAACCGACAGTCAATAGATTTATGTCCAAAGTTATGACAGGTGTAGCATTCAATCTCATTATTCAATAGGTCAAACTTATTGTTTCAGTGTTGTCTACTCATTGACTGTTGATTATTTCTTGGCCTCCTTAGTTGAATGTCCCTAGACTTAATTTGTCAATTTGTAGTCTGTGAAGGATTGTTACTTGATTGTATCATTCTTTGTTGTGGGAAGTATTTATTCCTTTGAAATCTTAATTGCTTATGTCTAAGTCTTAAGGAACAATTTACAACTTTGTGACCAAAGTTAGAACAGTAGAAACAATAGCCATAGAAAAATTATTTGCACCTAGAAAATGGTTGTCTTCTTTGAGAAAATCAATTTCTTTCATGCTGATGACGTCTTTCAGAAAGGGGGGCACTATTTCTTTGTTCTAAAGATTCAGTCCTGGCACATTTTTCCTTACTCGTCATGGGCGACTGATTGTATTCCTTTGTTTCTGCAGGTTTGTTGTTGTCATTGGTTGTACATTTGACAAACTTAATGGGTTCTTCGTCTCTTGGCTTGCCACTACTTGATCCCTCTTCATAACCCAAACCAATTTTTAGCTTTGGATTCCTTTGTTGATTCAAAATGGTGGCTAATCCTTCTAAGGATTTGATACTTGATAGATTCTGATTATACAAGGCTTGAAACTTCTCCATCTCTTTCCTAGTTTTCACTACTTCTTGTTCTAATGCTTCACATCTTGCCTTATTTTCTGATAACTGTCGTTTCAGAATGTCTTCGATTTTCTTTGCCTCTTCTAATTCTACTTTTAGTAGGACAAGGTCTTCATCAGGTTCTTTACTGTATTTCTTGAACTGTATCAGCAATTGTCTTTGTTTTATGTTCTTGATTCTTAGTCTGTCAATCTCTTCTAGTGCATTGATTAGTTCTCCTTCCATGTCAACCACAACTTCTTCTTCATTAACATCACTCCATGTGTTGTTATTATCATATTCCTCTTTGGCCATAAGTATGAAGTCCTTTAGTTTATCTTCAATAGATGAATTATTGTCTTCATTATCTGAAGGATCATCATCATTGTTTACACAAAGACTTTTCTTCTTAAAGTTATTCTCTTTAAAGAAATTTATGTGTTTGTACTTATCCTCATCATCACATGTCTGATTCTTTCCTTTGTGGGGACATTTATTTGCAAAATGACCTATCCTACCATAGTTGAAACATTTGAAAGACAATTTACCTTTGTATTTGCCTGATCCCTTCTTCAGTCTCTTCACAAATTTTGCTTCAATTTCATCGGGCTTAGAATTCTCATTCTTGTTTTCCTTAAATGATGCTTCTCTCGAGGTGGGTTTATCTTTAACTATTCTCATTTCATATGCAGTCAATGCTCCTAGAAGTTGATCAAACTCCAAGGTTTTTAGATCATTTAGTTCTTCTATAGAAGAGACCTTCGGATTGAACCTATCTGGGAGAGATCTCAAGATTTTCTGCACTAAATAAGGTTCCTCAATTGTTTCACCAAGTGCTTTCATTGCATTTACCATTTATTCTACTCTCAGAAATAATTTTCCAACAGTTTCATCTTCTTTCATCTTCAGCTATTCAAATTGCATTCTGTAGGTTTGAAGCTTGGCATCCTTTACCTTCTCATTACCTTCATAACTGTTAATGAGTTTTTCCCACATTTCTTTGGCACTTCCTAAATGAATAAATTTTACGAATTTTTCTTCTGCAAGCCCACTCAAGATAGCATTCATAGCCTTAGCGTTGAAACTAAATTCTAGTTTTTCATCCTTATTGTCTAGTACAACTGGCTTTACATAACCAATATCTACCACATCCCACACATCTGCACCTAAAGCCATTATGTAGGTTCTCATTCTAACTTTCCAGAAGGCAAAGTTTGTTCCATTGAACAGAGGGGACTTATTGGTTGAATTTCCTTCATGGCTTGACATGTTTAATCTCTAGGATCTACCTTTAGATAAAAGGGGTTGGCTCTGATACCAATTGTTGGAAAACTGAGAAGGGTAGGTGAATCAGTTGTTACAGTGCTTAAACAATTATGCTTCTTTTAAATTCTTTACAAGGCATTCAATGACGATCACAATAATGCAGGTAAATAAGCAATGGGACATTCAACATCAGTCACAAATATGAGATACACAGAGACAGATATTTCCCGAGAAAACCCATAAAGGGTAAAAACCTCTTCTTCTTTATATGATAAGTATTATTTACATTCTTTACATTATCATACATATGAGCACCAACTCATTGTGAGGCTACAACCTCTGTTTTTGAAAGCTACAACTTATTGAGAGCACAAACTCTATGTTTTCTCTAGCACCCACTAGAAGGAAGCACCAACTCCCTGGTTTCTCTAGCACCAACTAGAAGGAAGCACCAAATCCCTGGTTTCTCTAGCACCAACTAGAAGGAGGCTACAACTCCCTATGTTCAAGCACCCACTTGAACCTCTGAGGACACCAGTCCTCCCTAGCACCTCCCTACCATCCTGGTTTATCAATATGAATTACTGAAACTTATTACAGTGATATAGTGTTCAACAACAGCTTACCAGTCTCATCACTGTTCTGCAAGATTTCGCTTCTCTATCTTCCTCACTGTCTTCCTGCATGCATACATTGCACTTTTTGTTCTACTACCTTTTTTGCTATGTGTTCCATTCCCATTTGATGCACATTTTCTCTTCTGTCCCTTTCAGCTACTACACTCCACCTCCTTCTTCACACATGCATCACTCCTCTCTGAAAAACTGCCCCACTCTCTTCTTTTCTCCACATTCTTATACTCCCTGTGCATCTTGTGCATCCTCTCTCTGCAATGGTTTTGCATCGTCTGCATGTCGAGTGCTCTGCCTCTTCATCATGACACTCTTTAGCTTCTTTGTTTTGTTAAGCCCATCTGTCCATCATCACTGGGTGTCATGATCAAATTCCTTCACATCACAGACAGTTGAGATTCTTCATCTTCTGTTGCAGACAACTTCAACCTCACTGTCATAGTTAATGGCTTCAACGCTCTTCCAGGTGTCAATATCCTCCATGAACAATCTTTTATCCTACTGGAAGATTCCTTGTGACCCTTCAGTTCCTATGGAAATCACACAGAAGTCTCTTCGAGTCCTTTGACAGAAACCATCAGTGGTTTCTAGCAGTTACACTGAGAAGTGCTACAATAGCCCTCTGATCTTCTTCAGTTTCATCTGCACCATTGGATTAGCTTCTCCAAATATTGCGTTCATTTCGACATTCCATTCTTCGACATTTCGAGATCACTACGGTGGAGTATTTTAGTACTCTCCATTTCCCGACCCCCGAAACTCCGAAAAGGAGCTTGTCTTCACTAAGATTTCGCAACTTCGGGTTTCATGATTTCAGGACTCTTGTGATGAAGAGTCTTCACTCTTGACTCCTCCTACTCCCGGTATCTGAAACTTCGGTATGGAGTCTTTATCATTTCGCAACTTCAGGTTTCGTGATTTTGGGACTCCTGTGATGCAGTGTCTTGACTCTTGACTTCTCAACCTCCCAATATCTGAAATCCCAGTGTTTGATACTCCAATATGGAGTCGGATCAACGGACCACAATTTCCTTGGTCCAACGGCTTAGATTATTTTTCCATTTCACGTTTCTTGATTTCAGGACTCCTGTTGATGAAGGGTCCTTGTCATCTCCATCTCCCGGTAACTGAAATCCCGGTATCCAACACTCTGAGTGATGTGCCTTTTCCAGGTTTTCGCATTTCGACACTTTGACACTCCTGATGATGAGAGTTTGTGACATCTCTATCTCCCGGTATCTGAAACTCCGATAGCTGAAACTTTGAGCGATGCGCCTATTTCATGATTTCCAGGGTTTCACATTTCGCAACTTCAGGACTCCTGTGTTGGAGAGTCTCGACTCTTGACTTCTCCATCTCCCGGTAACCGAAACTCCGGTAGCTAAAACTTCAAGCGATGAGCCTATTTCGCGATTTCGGGGTTTTGCATTTCGCGACTTTGGGACTCCTGTGTTGGAGTGTCTCGACTCTTGACTTCTCCATCTTTCGGTAACCGAAACTCCAAAATGGAGTCTTTGTTGGGGTGTTTGTTTTGGGATTTTGGGGTTTCACATTTCGCAACTTCACGCGTTGAAATGTTGGAGCATTTCATTCCTTTGACTTTTCATTCAGCGAAAGCATGATCTTTCGCCACGTCTTCTTCTTGTATCGACGGTCCAGATTTGTCCTTGATCCAATGGTTCAGGTTATATTGCAATTTCGCATTTCGTGACTTCAGGGCTCCTGTAGTGGGAGTTCTTGACATCTCCAAATCCCAGTATCCGAAATCCTGATAGTCGAAACTCCGAAATGGAGTTTGACCAACACTTCGATCTTGCCATTCAATCATCATTGCGCTGCTGGTCTTTATTGCCTGCTTGTTTTCCATCAAATGAACAAGCACACCTTCGCATTGCGTTTGACTCTGCGCTAATTCCTCCTGAGCTTATTTTGTCCCTATTTTTCCATCGATGCATACTCTGATCTTGCCATCAATGACAAGAATACTCTGCCTGTTAAACATGTCAACAATCCTCTGCACTATCACTCGATGAACTTATCGAGCTTGCTCTACTGCGTCTTCCCAAAATAATTATGGTGCCTGCCTGACACATTCTTCTTGTACTCAAGCCATCATTGTTGATGTACTTTCCATCAATGACAAGCATACGTTGCCTATAAACCATGCCAACACTTTCTCATGGTATAGGTTTTGTACAGGTTTGGTGCATGGTTGATGCACTTGTTCATGGTACAGGTTTTGTATAGGTTGGTGCATGGTTGATGCACTTGTTTATCATACAGGTTGATTACAGGTTGATTGGTACAGTTTTACAGTAGTATATCTCACAGTGATAGTGTGACAGTGGTTCCATCATTCTACTTATACGTCAAGGCGATTGGACGAGGCAAGAGAAGGTGTTTGTAGCCACCTTTTGGTTGTAGCTAGAGAACATAGGGGGTTGTAGTCTCTTTCTGGTTGTAGCCAGAGAATTGGGGAGTTGGAGCTTCCCTTGGGTTGTAGCCAGAGAAACTAGGGGGTTGAAGCCTCTTTCCAGTTGCAGCTGAAAAACAAAGGAAGTTGGTGCTTCCAATGAATACAATTCTTCAAGACATATAAGAAAAAAACATTCTTTGGTTTTCTCCCACTTTGAGTTTCCACGTAAAACACTAGTGTATTGTGTATGTGTATAATTGTTCATTTGTTCATTGCTTATTTACTCTGCAGTTATTGGATGATAATGCTACATTGATATAACACTTGGATTATATGGTTAAAAAGGATTATATTTCTCTATTACCGATTCACCCCCGCTCTTAGTAATCCAACAACTATGACAATATAGATTTGTTCTTTTCTTGAATATCAATATACTCTATTGAATTTAATCTCAAACTAATTCATAGTCTAAGTTATGAATTTAATCGTTGAGAAGGGGGTGACTTAATCTTAATTCAAATATTGAAAGGGTACTATAAGAGTGGTCCGAACTGATTGGGAAGTCAAATCTCCATTTGAATGAATCGTAAATGTCAGATTTCATTCTACTAACTAGAACAATCGGTGTATGAGTTCTAAATTTGTTCTAAGAAAAATAATTCTATTGGCAATTTATTAATCAACGTCGGATTCTAATCACAAAAGATACCATCCGAGAAGGGTAAATTCCAGTTAGAGCACTAGGTTTACGTACCAAATTAAGTTCAACGCATTGTTAAGTGAGTGTAACAAATTTGTTACATAAACAAAACTAAGCGCATCTTACAGGCAACTCACAAATTCTAAATTCTGGATGGAAATTAAATTTTACAGTGCCCATAAATATTTCTAAATTTCTCTAGAATACAAAACTCGACAACAACCCTACGCATTTCTAATTTCTCATATTGCAATAACGTGTTAGTAACTCTGTGAATTTCTCAATTCAGGAGATGCTACTATAATTGACAGGGATCATAAGAAAGTGTGGTTTCCAGGTAAGTAAATTAATTTGGAAAAAATCAATATATTTCTAAGTTCAGAGTTGCAAATTTATTTAAAAAATTATAAATTTTCGAAAGAAATCAACTTGACAGTGACCATACAAAGTTTTAGTTTCCAAAGCACAACAACAATTGCAATGATTTTATTAAAATCAATTCTCCAGAGGGTGTAAACAAATTTGGCAGCAAACAATCTTAATTCTAATTATAATTTACAGAAATAAAAATACTCGAACCGATGTTGATTATGGAGAAATTTAGGATGTCCTTCAACGACTTTTGCTCCTTCTTTACTCCCACTTTCCAATCACAGATACTGCATTGGTACCTCCTATTCAATGCTAGGGGTATTCATCTTCCCACTTATCCCCCCGAGCCGCAAAGGACCCACACACAAGAAACCAAAACCCAATAGCTCTCAAGATTTCCTCACAAGGAAGAGCTTCTACTCTTTCTCAAGCTTAAAATCCCAACTCTCACAAGTAAAACACATTCAACCAAATTTTGGCAGCATAATAGTACTATGAAAAGTGAGATCTTTTTCCCTTCTACACCATTTATTTTATAGAAATTTCCTCACTAACACCTGTCCTCACACACAAATAATTAACTTTTTAGATTAAATTAATTATGATTATTTAGCCACACACTTGTCACACTCTCCCCAATTTGCACAAGTAATTACCAATTTTATTTTATTTAAAAAGTCATTTTCCCTCACATTCCCCAATGTGTTTCTATTTTCTCTCTTAGTTGTCCCTTTGTTCCCCAAATTCTCATTTAATGTGTGTCTCCTAACTAGATCTTAGTTAGAGTTGGATTAAAATTCTTCTTCTAGTTACACTTAGTGGTAGCTTTACTCTAGATACTATTCTATGTGTACACCTATTCTCTCATATTATTATCTCTTTTTATTTAATAATCCCAATTTATTAATTTCATGCACACATGTGCATTTTATCCAACCTTTATATTTTACTCACTTTTTCCTAGAATTTGATTTATCTCAATTCTTTTAATTTATTTAATATTTTTAATTAGTCCCTTAATTAAACTTATACTTAGGCTTAGACTCTTGTTAGGCTTATTAGTTTATAATTTACTAATTAATTAATTATTTTATTTTAACGAGGTCTAACCATTTCAATGTTTCATAGGACACCTAGATTTATTTGACTCATATTTTACATTTCACAACGTGCCCTTCAAGATGCACTTATGGTCTCCAAGGGTGCTACTTGTGTTTGACTGGTTTTGGAATTTTGTCCCACCCTTGGAGTCAACACTCCACTCAGTTGACCTTGTGAGAGACTAAGAGATTCTAAAGAATAAAGACTCCACTTTATTGCACACCCCTTAAGAATCTTCGTGAGTGATTGTATCAGTCTACCCTCACTACATCGTAGACCCTTCGAACTAGGTAATTGTTAACCTACAGTTCAGGTCATGGCGAGAGTGCTAGTAGGCTATGACAGGGACACTTCCACACCTCTCTCTCAATGTCTGGTTCCTTTGCATGACCCCTTTACTCCTTATGTGAGTCTTATTAGCAAGCATCATCAAGCCTGCATCCACTGACAAAAGAAGTATTAAAATACATATATATAAATCAATCATATATCATATGTGCATAAAATGAAATACTCAAACAAATACAATCCACTCCCTGACTCGATCCAGATTCCAAGGAGGTCCATTGATTCCATCAGCATCCATACCTTGTCATATGTCATACACACTCAAGATAAATTTTCAATAATATATGTCACTACATGTACATATGAAATAATCATTAAATTACAATACATCATCATCATCACAAATAACTCATAATCGAAATGAAATCATAATGTACCATAATCGGATCACTTGCATGCAAATGTTCTAAAAAAATATGTCAATATAAGTATGACCAATAGTACAGGATGTTACATACACCCCCTCTTGTTTTAAACTTTGTCCTGAAGTTTGTATAGTATATAAATGTAAGTAAATAAATGTATCTGACATAGACATAAATGTATAATATATAAAACAAGTAAGAAAAATGTTCATGCATCTCATATGCGTCCTCCGAGGTAGCCGAGTGTGGACTATAGGTGTCCCACTGGACCTTGACCTGATCGAATATTCGACATCATAGTTGTCATATGCGATGATCTAGAATGCAGAATGGATCTTCCATGAGAGCACCCTCGTCTGACACCTACAAGTAACTCAATAACATGTAATGGATCACTAATATAATGTCGTAAAATAGATACATGAAATAGATCGTGCATATGCCTCAAAGAATCGGGCAAGGTTAGTCAAAAAGCCATGGGTCCTTTCTTTTCCATAACCTTGAAATCTCCCACAAACCTAGGAGAGAGTTTAACATCCTTTCCAAACTTGATCGAACTCTTATGCGGTTTTACTCACAAGAAAACTCTATCGCCAACTTCATAACTGCGATCAATGCGATGAGCATCAACATAACTCTTTTTTTTATCCTGTGCTTCTTCAATCTTGTTTCTTATTGATTGCATCTACTCTTTCATTTCTTAGATCTCTTATGGTCCCACCAAGACCCTATGCTCAAGTCGATCCCACCTCAACAGTGTCAGACATGGTCACCCATAAAGAAACTGAAACGGTGCCATCTTAATCGTACTCTGGTATCTGTTGTTGTGTGCAAACTCTACCAATGGAAACAATTCATCCCAACACTTTTGTTGATCCATCACATACATCTAAAGCATATCCTCTAAGACTTGGTTTGTTCTTTTTGTTTGTCCATCTGTTTCAGGGTGATATATTTTACTAATATTCAATTGTATTCCCAATGCCTCTTGGAAGCTATTCCAAAATCATCCTGTAAACATCAATCCTCGATAAGATATGATCCTTCTTGGAACACCATGTAACCTCACAATATCGCTAAAAAATACTCTAGCTATGTATGGCACCTGATATGTCGTACGCACTTGAATCAAATGTGCACTCTTCATCAGAGTGTCGACTACCACAAAAATTGAATCGTGTCTCCTTACCATTAGTGGAAATCCAACAATAAAATCCATCGAAATGACCTCCCAATTCGATTTAGGAATAACATGTGGTTTTAAGATTCATGCTGGATATATATGTTGAGCCTTCACTTGCTGACATTCTATACATCTCACCACGTAACTAACTATGTCCTCTTTCATTTGTTTCTAGAAGAATAAAGGCTTAAGGAATGTGTTCATCTTCATGACTCCCGGATGAGGCATAAACACCGCTCGATGAGCTTCACTTAAGATCAAACTTCTTAATTCATCGTTAGGACGTATGTAAATTCTATTTTTATATCTCAATAATTCATCGTTGTCCTATGAATAACCTTCAAACTTTGGTAACATCATCGTATTTTGTCCAATATCATCCTTAACGTTTTTGTACAAGTCATCGTCTATCTGTAAAGTTAGAATATTTTCTCTAAGATTCATCTTAAGAGGTATTACGAAGAATATGCGTGGTCTCTGACTCAATGCATATACTACTATGTTCACCATTCCTTTAATGTAAGTAATCTCAAAGTCGTATTTTCTAAGTAGTTCTGACCAATGCCTTTATCGTGCGTTCAAATAACTCTGCATAAAAATATGTTGTAAAACGTAACGATGTGTCTTTAATTCAAATTTTCATCCAATTAAATAATGTCTCCATACTCGTAAGGCATATACAATTGCTAATAACTCCAAGTTATGTGTTGCGTAGTTTTCCTCATGCCTTCTCAATTTCCTTGAAATGTAAGCGGTCATTTGACCGTCTTGCATCAAACTCCGCCTAAACGTTCCTTGGATGAATCTGTGCATACCAAGAATTCTTTGTTCATGTCGGTGACTTTTAGTATCGGTAATGTCGTTAACAACTCCTTGATATTTTGAAATGCTTCCACACATTTCTCTGTCCATACGAACTTCTTTTTTTTCTTCTGTAATTCTATGATTGGTTTTGTTATCTTCGAAAAATCTTCGACGAACCGTCGCTAATATCATGCTAAACCCATAAAGATATGTAATTCTTGTATGTTTGTTGTTGTTGGCCATTCCATAATAGCTTCTAATTTCTCTATATCCATAGTGATGCCTTCACCAGATATGATATGTCCCAAGTAATGAATCTCCTTTTGGTAAAAACAACACTTTGATAGCTTCCCGTACAACTTGTTTTCTCTCAAACATTGTAAAACCAATTGCAAGTGTTCGTCATGCTCTTCTCTCGTTCGAGAATAAATTAATATATCATCAATGACTACTTTAACAAACTTTTCTAAGTATTCACGGAATACCTCATTCATCAAGCTCATGAACACTCCCGGGGCATTCGTCGATCCAAAAGGAAAAACAATGAACTCATAGTGTCCAAATCTCATCTTAAACGCGGTCTTAGGGATATATTCTTCCTTAATCTCTAGCTGGTGATATCTTGATCTCAAGTCGATCTTATAAAATACAAATTCTCCTTTCATCTGATAAAATAAATCGTCTATCCTTGGCAACGGATACTCATTCTTGATCGTCACTTTGTTCAATTTACAATAGTCAATACAAAGCCTCCATGACCCATCCTTCCTTCTAACAAACATCACTAGTGCACCTCCCGACGATATGCTCATATGTATAAGTCCCAAATCCAACAACTCCTTCAATTTCATTTTCAAATCCTATGATTCAGGCGTTAACATCCAGTAAGGCGTTCTTGCTATCAACTCAGTTCCATTTTTCAAGTCTATTGTAAAATCCAACTCTCTTTTAGGTGGTAAACCTCGCAACTCTTCTGGAAATATGTCTACAAACTCTTGTAATACATGAAGGTCTTCTAGCCCTTCCACCTCGCCCTTTTCATTTATCTCTAAGATAGCATATAACTTGCATCCCTTGCACACAATATTCTACAATTGTATGGAATAAATAAACCTCAGAGACACCCCCTAGTTTCTTCCTACAATCACTCTACTCTGCCCCAAATCATCTATCAAACTTAACCATTTTGTCTTATAGTTAGTATTGTATTATGCGATTCCAACCAATCCATGCCTATCACTATGTCATAAGATCCTAATATCGTGACTTATAGGTTGGCCTTCATTACAAAATCTCTCAATTTAATGCTATAGTCCATAATATTTCTTCCAACTTTTTGTTTGGCCCCCGATGTCATTTCCATGTATCTAAACTCGTCTTGATCGATTGCCTTTACCTTAATTCTCTTAATCACTGCACTAGAAACAAATCTCTCTGTATCTCCTGGATCTACCAAAATACTAAATGTTCGATTGACGATCATACCTGATGTCTCGAGCATATTGCACCGGTGCTCATCTTGGTGTTTATTCATTGTTGCATGTATCTTGTGGGCCTTACCTAAATCTCCAACTGTAGTGGGTCCTGATGATCCAACCACTTTGTCCTTATCAATAGAAAAATCTCGTTGGTAATGTGGCTCTCCACATGTCCAACATCCATCCTTCAGTCCGGTGCTCCTGGTCCCCGAAGTAGAAGTTGTTGGCCTAACAGTCTGTGATCCTATTTTTTTTTGTTGAACATGCCTAAAATGTTGTTGTTGTTGCGGATGATGTTGTTTTTGTTTTTGTTGTGCTCTGTAAGGAGTCCTCCATTGGGGAGTTTTTCATCACGGTGTCGAGAACATAGGTCCTCTAGGCGTATATCGATGCCCATAATTCTATCTGACTAGTTTCTAATGTTGTTGCGCTCCTCATGTCATTTCCCCAGTCAATCTAGAAGGAGTCTTTCCCTCACCCCCATTGTTTATCTCTTCCTCAACTATGAGTGTCTTCTGCACTGCATCGTGCAATGTTTGAGGCATTAGGATCCTCACCTTTACACAAATGTTGAATTTAAGTATGAACAAAAACTTGTTGACCTTTAACTTCTCTGTCTTAATATGCAGAGCATACCTAAGTAGCTCCATGAACTTGGACTCATACTCTGGCACCGTACGACTACCATTATGTAAGTCATTGAACTCATCAAGATGGAGCTCATTGAATTACTCGGACAAGTACCTCTCCTGAAAATATTC
>JZKD02S1693565.1:77504-87510 GCA_000966675.3 Picea glauca | reverse complement strand
AATCTTTGTGAGCCATTGTCTCAGTCTACCCCCACGACATCGTAGACCCTTTGAACTAGGTAATCATTAACCTACAGTTTAGATCATGGTGGGAGTGCTAGTAGACTATGACAGATACATTGCCACACCTCTCCCTCAATGTCTAGTTCCTATGCATGACCCCTTTACTCCTTATGTGAGTCTTATTAGCAAGCATCGTCAAGCCTGCATCCACTAACAAAAGAAGTACTAAAATCCACATATATATATATATATATATCAATCATATATCATATGTGCATAAAATGAAATATTCAAACAAATACAATCCACTCCCTGATTCAATCCAGAGTCCAAGGAGATCCATTGATGCCATCATCATCCATACCCTGTCATATGTCTTACACACTCAGGAAAAATCGTCAATAATATATGTCACTACATGTACATCTAAAATAATCATTAAATCACAATACATCATCATCATCATAAATAACTCATAATCGAAATGAAATCATAATGTACCATAACTGGATTACTTACATGCAAGTGTCCTAAAAGAATATGTCAATATAAGTATGATCAATAGTACGAGATATTACATACACCCTCTCTTGTTTTAAACTTCGTCCTGAAGTTTTTACAGTATATAAATGCAAGTAAATAAACGTATCTGACATAGATATAAATGTCTAATATATAAAACAAATAAGAAAATTGTTCACGAATCTCGTATGCATCCTCTAAGGTAGCCGAGTGTGGACTATAGTTGTCCCACTAGACCTTGCCCTGATCAAATATTCACGTCATAGTTGTCGAAAGCGATGGTCCAGAATGCAGATTGGCTCTCCCATGAGAGCGCCCTCATCTGACACCTGCAAATAACTTATGTCAATAACATGTGATGGATCACTAATATAATTTCATAAAATAGATACATGAAATACATCATGCATATGCCTCAAAGAATTAAGCAAGGCTAGTAAAAAAATCCACGGGTCCTTTCTTTTCCACAACCTCGAAAGCTCTCACAAACCTAGAAGAAAGTTTAACACCCTTTCCAAACTTGATCAAACTTTTATGCGGTTTTACTTGCAAGAAAAATCTATTGCCAACTTCATAACTGCGATCAATGCGATGCACATCAACATAATTTTTTTTTCGATCATGTGCTTCTTTAATCCCATATCTTATTGATTGCATCTATTCTTCCATTTCTTGGATCTCTTCTGGTCCCACTAGGACCCTATCCTCAAGTCATCCCAACTCAACAACTTTAGACATGGTTGCCCGTAAAGAAACTGAAACGGTGCCATCTTAATCATACTCCAGTAACTATTGTTGTATGCAAACTCTACCATTGGAAAAAATTACTCCCAACACTTTTGTTGATCCATCACTTACATCTGAAGCATATCCTCTAAGATCTGGTTTGTTCTTTTTGTTTTTCCATCTATTTCAGGGTAATATGTTTTACTAAGATTCAATTGTATTCTCAATGCCTCTTGGAAGCTAGTCCAAAATTGTCCTATAAAAAATGATCCTCGATCGGATATGATCCTTCTTGGAACACCATGTAATCTCATGATATCGCTAACAAATACTCTAGCTATGTCTGGAACCTGATACGTCGTACACACTAGAATAAAATGTGCACTCTTCGTCAGAGAGTCGAATACCACAAAAATTGAATCGTGTCTCCTTACCATCAGTGGAAATACAACAATAAAATCGATCGAAATGACCTCCCATTTCGATTCAGGAATAGCATGTGTTTGTAAGAGTCATGTTGGATGTCTATGTTGAGCCTTCACTTGTTGACATTCTAAACATCTTTCCACATAACTAACTATGTCCACTTGCATTGCTTTCCAAAAGAATAAAGGCTTAAGGTATGCCTTCATCTTCATGACTCCTGGATGAGCCATATACATCGCTCGATGAGATTCACTTAAGATCAAACTTTTTAATTCGTCGTTAGGCGGTATGTAAATTCTATCATTATATCTCAACAATTCATCGTTGTCCTATGAATAACCTTCAAACTTTGGTAACATCATGGTATTTTTTCCAATAGAATCCTTCTTTTTTGTACAAGTCATTGTGTATCTGTAAAGTTAGAATATTTTCTCTAAGATTCATCTTAAGAGGTATTACCAAGAATATGTGTGGTCTCTGACTCAACGCATCTACTACTATGTTCACAATTTCTTTAATGTAAGTAATCTCAAATTCATATTTTCTAAGTAGTTCTGACCAATGCCTTTATCGTGCATTTAGATAACTCCACGTAAAAATATGTTGTAAACTGCAATAATATGTCTTTAATTCAAATTTTTGTCCAATTAAATAATGTCTCCATACTCTTAAGGCATATACAATTGCTAATAAATCCAAGTTGTGTGTTGCGTAGTTTTCCTCGTGCCTTTTCAATTTCCTTGAAATGTAAGCAATCACTCGACCTTCTTGCATCAAAATTCTGCCTAAACCTTCCTTGGATGCATTTGTGCATACCAAGAATTCTTTGTCCATGTCAGTGAATTTTAGTATCGGTAATGTCGTTAAAAACTCCTTGAGATTTTGAAATGCTTTTGTGCATTTTTCTGTCCATACGAACTTCTTTTTTTTCTTCTGCAATTCCATGATTGGTTTTGTTATCTTCGAAAAATATTCGACGAACCATTGGTAATATCCTGCTAAATCCATAAATCTATGTAATTCTTCTATGTTTGTTGGTGTTGGCCATTCCATAATAGCCTCTAATTTCGTTGGATCCATAGTGATACCTTCACCAGATATGATATGTCCCAAGTAATGAATCTCCTTTTGGTAAAAAGAGCACTTTGACAGCTTCCTGTACAACTTGTTTTCTCGCAAACATTGTAAAACCAATCGCAAGTGTTTGTCATGCTCTTCTCTCGTCCGAGAATAAATTAATATATCATCGATGACTACTTTAACAAACTTGTCTAAGTATTCATGGAATACCTCATTCATCAAGCTCATGAACACTCTTGGGGAATTTGTCGGTCCAAAAGGAAAAACGGTGAACTCATAGTGTCCAAATCTCATCTTAAATGTGGTCTTAGGGATATCTTATTCCTTAATCTGTAACTGGTGATATCATGATCTCAAGTCGATCCTAGAAAATGCAGTTTCTCTCTTCATATGATCAAATAAATCATTTATCCTTGGCAACAGATACTGGTTCTTGATCGTCGCTTTGTTCAATTTACGATAATCAATACAAAGCCCCCATGACCCATCCTTCCTTCTAACAAAAATCACTAGTGCACTCCATGATGATATGCTAAGATGTATAATTCCCAAATCCAACAACTCCTATGATTCAGGCATTGACATCCAGTAAGGCGTTCTCGCTATCGACTAAGTTCCAGTTTTCAAGTCTATTGTAAACTCCAACTCTCTTTTAGGCGGTAAACCTGAAAACTCTTTTGGAAATACATCTACAAAATCTTGTACTACATGAAGATCTTCTAGTCCTTCCACCTCACCCTTTTCATTTATCTCTAAGATATCATATAACTTGCATACCTTGCGCATACTCTTCTACAATTGTATGGAAGAAATAAACCTCAAAGACACCCCCTGGTTTCTTCCTACAATCACTCTACTCTGCCCCAAATCAGATGTCAAGCTTAACAATTTTTCTTACAGTTAAGTATTGCATTATGCGATTCCAACCAGTCCATGCCTATCATTATGTCATAAGATCCTAATATCGTGACTTATAGGTTTTCCTTCGTTACAAAATATCCCAATTTAATGCTACAGTCCATAATATTTCCTCCAACTTTCTGTTTGGCCCTTGATGTCATTTCCACGTATCTAAACTCGTCCTGCTCGACTGCCTTTACCTTAATTCTCTTAAGCACTACACTAGAAATAAATCTCTCTGTATATCCTGGATCTACCAAAATACTAAAGGTTTGATCGGCGATCATACCTGATGTCTCGAGCATAGTGCATTGGTGCTCATCTTGGCAGTTTTTCACTATTGCATGTATCTTGTGGGCCTTACCCAAATCTCCAATTGTAGTGGGTCTTGATGATCCAACCACTTTGGCCTTATCAATCAAACAATATTGTTGGTAATGTGGCCCTCCACATGTCCAGCATCCATCCTTCGGTCCAGTGCTCCTGGTCCCCGAAGTAGAAGTTGTTGGCCTAACAGTCTGCGATCCTAGTTTGTTCTGTTGAACATGCCTAAAATGTTGTTGTTGTTGCAGACGACGTTGTTGTTTTTTTTGTGGTCCTCTGTAAGGAGTCCTCTATTGGGGAGTTTGTTATCGCGGTGTCGAGAACATAGGTCCTTTGGGTGTATCTCGATGCCCATAAGTTTGTCTGACTAGTTTCTAATGTTATTTTTCTCCTAATGTCGTCTTTCTAGTCGGTCTAGAAGGAGTATTTCCTTGACCCCCATTGTTTATATCTTCCTCATCCATCAGGGCTTTCTGCATTGCATCGTGCAATGTTTGAGGTATTAGGATCCTCACCTTTGCACAAATGTTGAAGTTAAAGACGAACAAAAACTTGTTGACCTTTAACTTCTCTATGTTAATATGTAGAGCATACCTAAGTAGCTCCATGAACCTGGCCTCATACTCTGGCACCGTAAGACTACCATATCGTAAGGAATTGAACTCATCAAGTTGGAACTCAATGAATTGCTCAGACAAGTACCTCTCCTGGAATTATTCCTCGAACATGTCCCATGACATGTATTCAACAACCATGTTTAGTTGAGGTAGGAGTGTCTTCCACCAAAGTAGATCACTCCCTTTTAGTTGGAATACTACCATGCAGACCTTCATGTTGGAGGTGTAATCACGAAGTCCGAATCAAATCTCCATGTTCTCCAACCATGCCTTAGAAGCTAAGTCATTCGTGTCTCCTCATAACTCATGAAAATTCACCTTCTCGAGTTCTCTGTGTATAGTACTACTACTAGTTGGTGTGCATTGTGAACCCAAATTGGTCACATATGATCTTCCCTCATCTCGATCCATGCGGTTGATCAACGCCTCAAACATCCTCTTGAAGGATCTCATCATACCTACCACATCTCCAACTACAACTTGCTCATGCTCAATAGCTTTCTCATCTCCCTGAGGGTTAGATCCCTTTGGCGTGGATACTATCGAAGGTGTCACACCTCTTCCTCCAACATGTCATCTACTTCTCCTGTGTCCTCTAACCATGATTACCTGCATGGAAATTTTTAAAAATTAATTAGTGATACATCATTAATCATTTAATTCAACACAATGGAAGACGTAACGGTCCAACATCACAGGGTTGAACCCGCTCTTATACCATATGTAATTTCCCCTCTATTATGACATCAATGTAAGTGAGTACAGTAGTGGTAAAAAAAAATTCTTAAAAAAACAACATCAATTAGAACAAGGATACACAACATTAACATACATCAATAGTTACACTTTCTATTCTCGTCTACATCATTACAAAACAAGGAATCAATTACAACAAATAGATCAATCAAATCACATCAAGATAACAAGGATTTCTATCCACCCAACCTACTCTACAAGGTTAGGACATTCAAGACACATAATCAACGCTCAAGTTCAAGATTCGTTTGATCATTTTTGACCATTTAAGGTCTCAAGACTGACGACTATTCTGAGGAACATGGAGGTATCTACTCCCATAACTGACTCTACCCTAGACTAAGAATAAATTGATGGTAAGGTTCTTAATCATAACACAAATAAAATTCCTTCAATAACTCTTTATACCAGTACAAAATTCGTCAATTCTTCAATCAATTCACATCATAAGAACTATTCAATTATCTAGTCCATTTCATTACAAAATCATCACTAATATCATAACACGCCAGTGTAATAATCCACTTTGTAAACTTAACATATAACAATCCATTTTGGATAACGATATGATATATATTTGAACCAATACATGTTAACCATTTCTCCATTTCTTTTTTCCATAAGTAAAGCTTAAGGATTAAATGACAACAAACCTTACGAAGGAAGAATAATAAAAATAATAAATTAATGTATTGGCAGTTTAAATTTCTCAACTTTTAATTCATAAACAGATATCACTTCCCCAATTAATACTCCAACCCTTCTTACTTTATTTATTCTATTATAATCTCTTAAATCAATGTTGAGTATAGGCACCGGATAATCAAATAAGAGAAGCCAACTTAAAGAACTAATTCATCATACTTTATTTATTCTATTATAATCTCTTAAATCAATGTTGACTACAGGCACCCGATAATCAAATAAGAGAAGTCAACTTAAAGAACTAATTCATCATAATATTTCATTTCTTTATTTTCAAACGGTTATAATTTTATAAATAAATCAATTTTAATGAAAACCTTATGTGTTTTACTATTAATCCTAAAAATTGTTCTTTGAATGATACTTGATTAGGATTCATGTTTAATTTTCCATGTACCCCGACCATAATTATACATAATATGACAATATAGATTTGTTCTTTCATTGAATATCAATATACTCTATTGACTTTAATCTCAAACAAATTCATAGTCTAAGTTCTGAATTTAATCGTTGAGAAGGGGGTGACTTAATCTTAATTCGAATATCGAAAGGGTACTATAAGAGTGGTCGAAAGTGATCGGGAAGTCAACTCTCTATTTGAAGGAATCGTAAATTTCATATTTCATTCTGCTAACTAGAACTATTGGTGTATGAGTTCTAAATTTGTTTTAAGACAATTAATTATATGGACAATTTATTAATCAACGTCGGATTCTATATATCACAAAAAAATACCATCCGATAAGTGTAAATGCCAATTATAGTACTAGGTTTACGTACCAAATTAATTTCAACTCGTTGATAAGTGAGTGTAACAAATTTGTTACATCAACAAAACTAAGCGCATCTTACACGCTGCTTAAATAAATTCAATTTAAATGACATCGACCATACATTAGATTTCAGTGTATAAACTAATCAAACAGATATCATGTCGAAAACTCAATTTAGAATTGTAAGTTATTGTTATAGCGTCATTATACTATCTTGAATTTCCATAAATTGCAACAAAATTTCGATGATTACCACGAAAATCAAAATCGAAATTAGCAATAAATTTTTACAGCTTCCATGAGAAATTTCAATTTCGGGGCTGCATTTTAATTTGCAGCAACCCATCGCATTAAAATTTTGGAATTGAAAATTAATACTTCGGATTGAAATTTGATTTGTAGCGATCCTACGGAATCCTAAATTCCGGAATGGCAACTAATTTACAAAGATCAATGAAAATCTAACTTCCAGAATGGAAAAAGATTTTTATTAGTGACCATATGTAATTCTAATTTGTATTGACAATTAGTTTTACAAGACCATACAGACATATTCTAAAAGTCTAGACCTGTAATTTAAAATGGCAGTGATCCCATCAATTTCTGCATTACTGAATGACAAATAAATTTTTAAAGAGACTACGAATCCTAGTTTTGGATTAGCAAAGAAAATGGTTTTATAAAGACCCAACGGGGTTACAAAATAATTTTTCAACGACTACATAAGATTCATTTCAGGATCGAAATAAAATTCGCAGCAACTCACAAATTCTAAATTCCTGATGGCGATTAAATTTTACAGTTCCCATAAAGATTTATAAATTTCTCTAGAATACAAAACTCGAAAACAACCCTATTCATTTCTAATTTCTCACATTGCAATAACTTGTTAGTAACTCAATTTCTCAATTCAGGAGTTGCCACTATAATTGACAACGATCATAAGAAAGTTTGTTTTCCAAGTAAGTAAATTAATTTGGAAACAATCAATAAATTTCTAAGTTCAGAGTTGCAAATTTATTTACAACGATCATGTCAATTTAAATTCGAACTGTAAATTACTTAACAACAATCAACAAGTTTTAATTTCAGAATTGTAATAGATTACAATGACCAACTAAATTCTAATTTTTCGAAAGTAATCAACTTGAAAGTGACCATACAAAGTTTTAGTTTCCAAAGCACAACAACAATTGCAACAATTCTATTAAAATCAATTCTCCATAGGGTGTAAACAAATTTGGTAGCAAAAAATCTTAATTCTAATTACAATTTACAGAAATAAAAATATTGGAACCAATGTTGATGATGAAGAATTAAGGATGTCCTTCAACTACTTGCACTCCTTCTTAACTCTCACTTTCCAATCATAGAGACTGCACCGATACCTCCTAGCAAATGCTAGGGGTATTCTTCTTCCCCCTTAGCCCCCCGAGCTGCAAAGGGGCCACACACAAGAAACCAAAACCTAATAGCTCTCAAGCTTGCCTCACATGGAAGACCTTCCACTCTTTCTCAAGCTTGAAATCCCAACTCTCACAAGTAAAACACAGTCAACTAAATTTTGGCAGCATAACAGTTCTATGAAAAGTGAGATCCTTTCCCCTTCTACACCATTTGTTTTATATAAATTTCCTCACTGACACATGTCCTCATGCACAAATAATTAACTTTTTAGATCAAATTAATTATGAGTATTCACCCACACACTTGTCACACTCTCCCCAAGTTGTGTTGATTTTTCATAATCTATGTTAAGAATGAAGTTCATTCCATTTTAGCATTTCACTTAACCATAAACAATAATGTTGTAGCAACCAAGAACACAAGAAGAAACACCATACACAAGAACAAAAGAAGTATCCTGGGAAACCCTTCTCAACAAGGGAAGAAAACCCAGCCAAATCCTTTGATATATTCTTCAAGAGAAATACCTTCACCTCCAAGAAAGACCTAGCACACAAGAGGTTTCTTAAACCATAGAACTCTAGCACCCAAGAGAGGTGGGCACCTTTTTGCCAAAGAGATGTACTTGCTGAAATTTTCAAACTCACAA
Source organism: Picea glauca (assembly GCA_000966675.3). Taxonomy (NCBI): domain Eukaryota; kingdom Viridiplantae; phylum Streptophyta; class Pinopsida; order Pinales; family Pinaceae; genus Picea; species Picea glauca. Next base: position 78,619 of record JZKD02S1693565.1, on the reverse strand, counting down.
GGAAGATATGATTCCACAATGGGGAATCATGCGTTACTTATATTAGACTTGACCAATCAGCAAAGGCGTCTATTGGCTCAACATGGCCAACCTCTCTAAGTCACTTTATAATTTATAATTATTATTATTATTATTATTATTATTAGAAATATTATATATCTTTTACATTTATTATTAATCAATTTAAGGTGGGGCCGACCTGTACCCTTTACATAACAATTAGGGTTACAGGCAGATTTGAATCTTGAACAACATATAGAAAAACATCTGATACACCCACTAGGGGCACATCCATAGGGATGCCATCGCTCTGGCTCACTGCATTACACAGAAGAACCAGATCTACACACATTCACATGTGCTCATCCACAAGAACGTACACTCTATAGATCTCCATTCCCACTACCTCACACAGGAGAATCATATGGATTTTTCTCATCAACTCTGTTGCTCAGAGGAGGCTAGCACATCATCTTCATTTATGTTCACATGACGATGTGCCCAACACTTTTGGGATTTCACACGTTCACCTTGTGCTTAGCCACATGCACGTCCAACTCATCAGATCGATTTTCCTACTGGATAATCGTCTAGAGTTCTTCTCACTCTCTTCATGGAGGAGGTCATCTCCACGTTCCTAGCTCTGTCTCAGGTAGGAACCACGAACTCTTCTTAGGGTATTTCTCTCAAGTTTGTAAGCTGAGAGAAAGGCTTTACATAGCTGCAATGATCCACACTTCATAGGTTTGTAAGCTAGAGAATGTCTCACATAGATGCATTCATCAACACTCCCTCTCAGGTAGGGAGGCATTATTTATCATGCCAAGTCTCATATGGATGTATTTTGAATTTTGTCTTGGATGGAGTTATCAACACTCCCTCTCAACTGGGGAGCCATTCTTCATGAAGTTAATTTGGTGAAGATATCTGCAATCTTCTCAAGTGTTGGAAAGTACTGCATGTGTATGATTTTCCTCTGCATCATATCTCTGAAATAAGGATATTTCATCTTATCGTATTTAGATTCATCGGTAAACACTGGGTTCTCAAGGAGCTTTACTCACGGTTCTTGGTTATCATCATAGGATCCATCTCATGGTCAAGTAAATCTGTCA
>JZKD02S1693565.1:60964-73751 GCA_000966675.3 Picea glauca | reverse complement strand
ATCAGGTTCACTGGATCAAGTGTCTCATCATAGACAACTCCCTTTGTTTGTGAGAAACCTCTAGCTATATATCTCGTTTTGTATTTCTTGACACTTTCATCAACTACATGCTTGATCATATAGATCCACTTAGAAGTTACCACGGACTTCCCTTTCGAGTCCCTGAATAATATCTTAAGCATCATTATTTTAAGATATACTGGTATTATTATGTTATGGCATCTTTCCATACCGATTCTCTTGTTGCTTCTCTAAGACAAGGAGTCTCAACATCAATGAAGTGGCTCATGACTGAAGGATATCTCGAAAATCTCTTTTGCTTTCTCAGAATGTGCCTTGATAGGATTGTATGTTTCGCTGCCTCTTGCAGAGTGAGTCTAGGTAGGCATCTTATTCCCTACTGCAATATCTATGAACATATCAATTGGAGAAACAAGATAAAATGGAGTAATGTATGTCTCCCTTTGTATTGTTGAAGGGGGAGAAGGTATTGTCTCACTGTCAATCTCCATCTGAGATTCTCTGGGTCTTTAAAAAAAATTGTTTCTTCTTCAAGGACAATGTCTCTGCTTGTCTCAATCTGTCTTTGAATAGGGATGTCTTTGAAGATTCACTGTATCCTTTCTTCCTAAAGGATCTATCTTGGAATTCTTCTCTTTGGGTACATGAAAATACATTGGGCACCCAAATAAGATGAAGTGTTCAATCTCAGGCTTAATTATGGTGAAGAATTATTCAGGAGTTATGTTTTTCAAAGTCTGGTGAAGAATCTTGTTCTTCACATATAATGTGTCATGCATTCTTCTTCCCATGGAATTCTATAAGGATTTTTATCATGCTTTGTAGCATTGGTTGTCTCAATGATGGTTCTATTCTTCTTCTTTATCAAATAGTTTTGTCTCCTTCCGAGTCAAGTGACTCCCTCTGAAGTATAAGCATCTTATTTTCTTGTTAACCTATCAGGAACAATAAAACAAAAAGAACCAACATAAGAATATCTCCTAAAGGATAATAATGAGTACATCTCTAGAATCAAAACATTTTAAGGAATATTGTCACAGCTACAACACCTACTTGTAATGTAGCAAACTTTTAGAAATATAGGTTAGAGGAATGAAAATTACAACTATCAAACCTGAAGTCTTTAATTTGAGTGTGTTGTTTCTCTGAATGCACTAAGATCCCTTTGGATCCATGACTTCAGCAAAGGTTCCTTCCTCCTGCAATTTCACTCATGACAATGATACAATTAATATATACAAGTGCATACCTGAGGATGTTTATATGATTTATCCAATGGCTCTTGGTTTATCTCTATCCTATGAGATCTTTATGAAGAAGATAGTCATGATGCCACCTTTTTTCATCTTTGTTATTTTGAAGCTCTCCCTTCAAAGTAAAGGCTTGAGTAGGTGATTGGCTTCCTTGTCCTAACGTCATCTTCCTTCCATTCATTGATAGTTGTTTCTAGTAAACCATTTTGTATTACCAAAAATAAGTCTTCCTTTGAATTCTTGTCTTTTAAGAACTTTTAAGTTTCTTGATCCATCAAGCTTATCTTCCATCATAATTGTGTTCATCATATTTTTAGATTCTTCACAATCCTTTGTCAACTAGGCTAGAAAACCTAACGTCTAGGCTAGGCTAGATATTTTAGGTTTTATTGGACTTATGACTACCAACAATAAGCCTGTGAGAGATAGGAGAACACTGGTGAGCTAAATATCTCCTTCAATGAGTTTGTAGAAACTCTAATTCTGAAATTTTTGCAGAAATTAGCAAAACCCTAGAAACCCTAGGGCCAAAATTTTAAAATGCTTGGAATGTCACTATGAGAGTCTCTGGAGATGCGCTGGAGGAGGCCATACTCTCCTATGCCAAAATTATCCCCAACTTTCAAGTGTTTAAGGGATGAAACACCTCATAAAGGGAGGCTGTATGGATTTTCTGGAAACCCTAGGAGAGTTGTACGGTTCTGCAGAAGAGAGAGGAGACTAATCGATGCTTGTGTAATGGGTTCTTCAAGACCTATGCTCTGATACCATGTTTATTTTTCATAAGATATTTTAAGCATGAATTTCATTCCATTTTAGCATTTCACTTAACCATAAAAAATAATGTTGCAGCAACCAATATCACAAGAAGAAACACCATGCACAAGAACACAAGAAGTATCCTTGGAAACCCTTCTCAACAATGGAAGAAAACCCATCCAAATAATTTTCTATATTATTCAAAAGAAATACCTTCACCTCCAAGAAAGACCTAGCACACAAGAGGGTGCTTAAACCATATAACTCTAGCGCCCAAGAGAGGTGCGCACCTTTTCCAAAGAGATGTACTTGTTGAAATTTCCAAACTCACAAGGAAGATATGATTCCACAATGGGGAATCATGCCTTACTTATATTAGAATTGACCAATCAACAAGGCATCTATTGGCACAACATGGCTGACCTCTCTAAGTCACTTTATAATTTATTATTATTATTATTATTAGCAATATTAATTATCTTTTACATTTATTATTAATCACATTAAGGTGGGGCTGACCTGTACCCTTTACATAACAATTAGGGTTACAGGAAGGTCTAACTCTTGAACAACATATAGAAAAGGATCTGATACACCCACTAGGGGCACATCCATAGGGATTTCATAGCTCTGGAACATTGCATTACATAGAAGAACCAAATCTACACGTGTTCACATGTGCTCATCCACAGGCACGTCCACTCTACAGATCTCCATTCCCACTACCTCACACAGGAGAATCATCTCGAGTTTTCTCATCAACTCTGCTGCTCAGAGGAGGCAAACACATCATCTTCATTTCTGTTCACATGACGATGTGCCCAACACTTTTTGGATTTCACATGTTCACCTTGTGCTCAACCACAGGCATGTCCAACTCATCAGATCACTTTTCCTACTCGATAATCATCTGGATTTCTTCTCACTCTCTTCATGGAGGAGGTCATCTCTACGTTCCTAGCTCTATCTCAGTCAGGAACCACGAACCCTTCTTATGGGCTTTCTCTCATTTTTGTAAGATGAGAGAAAGGCTTTACATAGATGTAATGATCCACACCTCACAGGTTTGCAAGTTAGAGAATGTCTCACATAGCTGCATTCACCAACAAGTTGCACAAGTAAATGCCATTTTTATTTTATTTAAAAATCCAATTTCCCTCACATTCCTCAATGTGTTCCTATTTTCGCTCATATTTTTCCCCTTGTTACCCATATTCTCATTTAATGAGTGTCTCCTAACTAGATCTTAGCTAGAGTTGGATTTGGAGTCTTCTTCTAATTAGACTTAGTGGTAGCTTGACTCTAGATACTATTCTATGTGTACACATATTCTCTCATATTATTATCTCTTTTTATTTAATAATTCCAATTTATTAATTTTATGCACAGATGTGAATTTTATCCAACCTTTAGATTTTACTCACTTTTTCCTAGAATTTGATTTATCTTAATTCTTTTAATTTATTTAATATTTTTAATTAGTCCCTTAATTAAACTTAGACTTACGCTTAGTCTTAGACTTAGGCTTAGTCTTAGACTTGGGATTAGACTCTTGTTAGGCTTCTCAATTTATAATTTACTGAATAATTAATTATTTTATTTTAAAAAGGTCTAACCATTTCAATGTTTCCTTGGCCACCTAGATTTATTTGACTCATATTTTAAATTTTGTAGCATGCCCTTCAAGACGCACTTCTATTCTCCAAGGGTGCCACTCATCTTTGACTGGTTTTGGAAGTTTGTCTAACCCTTGGAGCCAACACTCAACTCGGTCGACCTTGTGAGGGACTAAGGGCTTCTAAGGAATTAGGACTCTACCTTATTGTGCACCCCTTAGGAATCTTCATGAGAGACTATATTAGTCTTCCCTCACAACATCATAGACCCTTCAAACTAGGTAATTGTTAACCTACAATTCAGGTCATGGAGGGAGTGCTAGTAGGTTGTGACAGGGACGTTGCCACACCTCTCCCTCAATGTATGGTTCCTATGCATGACCCCTATACTCCTTATGTGAGTTGAATTAGAAAGCATCGTCAAGCCTGGATCCATTGACAAAAGAAGTATTAAAATCCATATATATATATATATATATCAATCATATATCATATGTGCATAAAATGAAATACTCAATTTGGAGTTCAAGGAGGTCCATCGATGCCATCCGCATCCATACCCTATCATATGTCCTGCACACTCATGGGAACTAGTCAATAATATATGTCACTACATTTACATCTGAAATAATCATCAAATCACATTGCATCATAATCATCATAAATAACTCATAATCAAAATGAAATCACAATGTACCATAACCAGATCACTTGCACGTAAGTGTCCTCAAAGAATAAGTCAATATAAGTATGATCAATAGTATAGGATTTTACACATATGATATTAAACATATATCCATATGTTTATCAAGCTTGTTCCTCATATTTGACTTCAAAAATGGTAGTGCACTAAACATTCTCTCACCCTCCATTGATCCCAAAATCAGTCCTAGCTCATCTTTTGTTGATTTGGCTTAGTTTCTGTCAATTTTTGTTTTCCTTTTGCAAAAATAAGTGCCTCATGAAGGGTTGTTTTTCCTCTTGGTAGTTTGTTGTCTTATTTTTCCAGCCATAAATTTGAAAGTTGTATCTTGTTAAAGGATGCATTAATTTTTCACGTAGTTTGTCTTTAAACAAAGTGATTCTGGATGAGGGTAAATTAAATTTTCTTCAGGTGATTTTTTTTTTAGCCTTTAGGATGGGTAGAAAAAAATAGACATAGGGGTTTCTTGAATAAGATTGATGTTTGTCTCTTCGTCTTCCTTATTTTTTTTTCATCTTGAKTCAATGGACCCCCTCATCCATCATTAGGGATATGGTACCTTTTTTTATCTGGGTATTTCCTTATTTGTTTCGCAGGGGGGAGAGGAATTCATCATTGCATWTTCTCCTTGTAGATCACTTCCCATCAACTACGACACATTATCTAGGGGTGATCTAGAAGTAGAGTACCTTTATGGCCATTAGCATCATTGGCAACCATATTKCACCTGAAAAGGATGAGCATCATTGGACCTTGATTTGGTGATCATTGTCATTGTTTGACATCAACACATTTTTCACACTGACAGGATGTACTCATACCTTATGGACCATTAGCATCATTGGTGTTGGACAACTGGTTTCCAATGATGTTGTTGGACAGTTGGTTGTCATTGATGTCAATAGACAAAAGTAGTTGTCATTGATATCAACAAATGTGATGGGTGCATTTGAAGAAGTCTACATGAAGCCCCAGAGGTATGATCATGAAGACTAAATTTTTTTAAGAAATAAGGACATGAAGGACAGTGTAAATGGAGGTAACACACTAATAGATGGATAGTCCTCGTCATGTTTTTTCCAACGGTAGATGGTACGCCATGTGGTTTCTCACGATTGTGGAGTTATGACCTCATGAAGTTGGAAGCCCTGAAGAATGGTTAAGAAGCCCCTAAATAGTTCAAGAAAACCTAAAGTTAATAAAATATGTTACTTATAAAAAGTATATATACATCTCAAGAAGTCACTCATAAATACATCCACAAACAAGTTTACTTGAATATCTTCTATGTGAGTAAGTGATCTATTGACAAGTTTGCAACGACAAAATCTAAGGCAGTGAAAGAGTGATAAGTGTGGGAGTTTCGGGATTGTAGAGGAGAGCGAGTTTTCTGAGAAAACCCTAGTTTGGCTGACCCCTGCAGGTCAAATTATTGGTTTCCCGCGAGGCACCCCCGTGGGTTGTCTAAGGCTCGTCACGCGAGGCCCCACTAGAAAACATGTCTTAGTCCCATGAGGCTAAGATAAATTTGGGAAAGGATGCTTATACCATGTTGTTGAGGCTAAAGAAGGTTTCTATGTTTGTTATCTGATGTAGCAAAGTTGTTACAGGATTTGAGGTATGTTTATATGGTTTTTTTAGGGTTACATGTTTATGTTGTTATGGTACATGCTTGAGGCATGTCATAGTAGTGATTGTGCATGGTACACCTTGGTGATGGCATGATACATTGTTAGAGCAACATCTTGGATACTTGAGGAATATCATGAGGTCATGGTACATGGTTGAGTTACATGCATAGGATGTTGTGGTGCATGCATGATGCATGTCTTGGTGATGTTAGTACATGTTGAGATACACCTTGGTGATGTTATGGTACATTGATTAGAAGCATACCTTGGCTATATTGGTATCTTGGTTATGATTGAGACACTTCATTGATGATATCTTATGGTACATGGTGCATGGCATGATTGAGACATATCATGAGTGATATGGTATATGGTTGATGTACATGGTATGGTACAGGTTTTGGTACATGGTTGATGTAATTGGTATGGTACAGGTTTTGGTACATGGTTGATGTACATGGTATGGTACAGGTTTCGGTACATCATTAATGTACATGGTTTGGTGATGGTTTTGGTATCCATGTCAGTGGATCTGGTTATAGTTGGTTGATGATGGTATATCAGTGATAGAGTGGAAGTGATTGGTTGATGTGATAGAGTGACTATGATAGAGATGGTGACAATGATAGGTTGGATGATTGATTTATCATCAGGTATAGGTTGATGTGACAATGAAAATCATAGGTTGATGTGAGAGGTTGAAGATTGGTTGATCATCGATTACAAGTTGATGTGACAATGACAGTGAGAGGTTGGTTGATCAGTGGTAGTGACAATGAGTCTACACTTATATTTCAGGGCAGCAAAATGGGGCAAGGAAAGGGGGTTGTAGCCTTCTTTCGGTTGGTGTCGGAGAACTCTTGGAGCTTCCTTCAAGTTGGTTCCTATAGATTAGGGGGTTGTAGAATCCTTCCAGTTGGTGCCAGATAACTTAGGGAGTTGGATCTTCCTTCAAGTTGGTGCCTGTAAATCAAAGGGTTTGTGCCTCCTTCCAGTTGGTGCTAGAGAATTTGGAAGTTGGTGCTTCCTATAGATGTATTCTTGATATATATAAGAAATCATTTTGTGGTTTTCTCCCTTTTGGATTTCCACATAAATCCTGGTGTACTGTGTATCTGATGTGATATTGTTGAATTGTATTGTTTATGATTATATGCTCATGATATATTGAATGCAATCATGAATGATATATTTCTAACAAAGTTGAAGATTATATATTGTGATTGAAAGTGGTAAAAAGTGTTCATATTGATTCAGCCCCCCTCTCAGTATTCCAACAATTGGTGGGTACCTTTGTGCCTAGAAGGTGTTTACCTTATTGACATCTGACTAGGCAACTTTTTCTGAGATGTTGACTTCAACTCATTTTCCACTAGGAAGGGTGTATAAATTTGATGGTTGTGGGTAGAAGACTTGGATGAGAACCCCACTTTCAACATATCAGCAAGGGGGGGCATGTATGCATTTGACTCCATATTCCCTTTGGACAGACATTCTAGTATCAAAGGATATTCTTGGGGTCATACATCCTTATATACAGGTAGGGATGATTTTAAGGACGGAAATTTATATTAAAATGTAGAAACATGGACTAATATTAGTAGTCCTTAATATGCAAAATGTAAAATGTTTGGCGATAGTTTTGTAAAAATATTCAAATTTCTGAGGATTTTATATAGTTTCTGTAAATTTTTGGTGATTTTTAAGGTAAAATAATTTTATTCTATGGAATTTGAGCGAACATCTCTTAGAAAAAATGGAATTTGGGTGAATGGTTTTTAGAAAAAAATGGAAATTGAAAAATATTTTTTCGGGAAAAACGATGGAAAATTAACCCATTGGAGAAATTTAGCCCCTAAAATCATCTATGTTAATATAGAAATTCTTCATCATCAAGGACCTTGGCAGTTGTAGAGTCATAGATTACATAGTTTCTTGGCATCTCATTGGGGGATCCCGTCCCCTTGAGTCGCCATTGTTAACCCTTGGATTTTCGCCCTTGGAAATCCTTGGGGTTAAAGGCAAATTATTTTCATCTACTAGCATTCAAACTTTTCTTTAGAGACAACACTTGATCAGGATGAGATTGTTTCTCGTCGAGGGAAAGTACAGGGATTGGTTCAGTGGTGTTTTTTTTTCTTCAGTGACAAAGTCAACTCAGTTCTTCATGGTTCAAAGAGAGAGACTATTTTTTTAAGCCAGTTCCCTATTTTTTAGGAACTTCCAATTTTTTATGAGATAGTGTCTGAAGAGTTGCATGACATTTCCAAGCATACAATGTTGTTCCTAGTCACATTATGAGATGAGTGAACCCTTTTAGGTAGGTCTCACAAGTAATTTATATTTTTAGTAGTTGGAGATCGAGGGGTCAGATGGTGATTCTGATTGCATATCCAGATTCCTTATCAAAAATTGAATCTAATGAGTATATTACCATTGATTTTTGAGGAATTTCTATTTTTAGCACTATTTATTTTTAGACATGTTATTTTTGGCAGAGGTCTCCTAGTGGTCTTGGAAACATTTATGGTATTTCTGAAATTTTAGGGAAACTGTTATTTTGGGCATGTCTATTTTTGGTAGTGTCTTTTTTTAGCAAGGGTGACGCATGAAAATATCCAAAAGATGGTATGGAAGTTTGGTGAAGCGCTTGGATGATTTGGATGAAGTCATAAGGAGAGGAGGAACTCCTGCCTTTTTTTATCTCCATCCTTAATTCTCTCACACACTAAAATCCCTATATTATATCCCTAATTTCCCTCTCCCTAACTTCTCTCCCATTTCCTCTTTTCTCTCCATTCATCCCACTTTCTAAGGGGACGTCCCACTAATCAAGGGGCTTGAATTTCCTCAACCCCTTCCTCACATCTCTCCTTAATTTCCCTCTCTCTCTCGTCTCTCCCATTTCCCCCTTTCTCTCCATTCATCCCACTTTCTAAGGGGCCGTCCCACTAATCAAGGGGTCTAAATTTCCTCAACCACCTCCACAAATCGCTCCCTAGATTCACTAATCCATAGATCCTCTCCCCTTCACACTCCACTCACTCCAAAATTCAAAGGAGCATCCACCTTCCTCTACCTAACCCAAGGCGTCCCCCTCTTGACTCATTTATATCAAGTGCATTTCATGGTACAAGGTTTGGATGTTCTACTTCAACGACTCTACACTTCATAATTTTCTCTCTTTTCCTCTTTCCTTCTAGCTTTATGTTTGTGTGCAGGGACACTACTACACCAAATTTTGTACTTGTTTCCTTAGCGCAATCAACCTCTAAACACTCACATAAATAAAGTTTGGTGTGCTTGTACCAAGCCTTCTTTTCTATTTGGTGTATTGGGTTGTGAAATGCTTGTTTTCGTAAGTTTCTAGCATATCATTTGGGCATTTTTATTTTTTTGGGTATCAGTTTTTGCACATTTTATTTGTTGATTTATGAATCTAACGAACTAAGAATTCCACCAAAATATTTAAAATTATATCTTTTAAACTTTTGGTTGTTTAAACTCAGCCACAATCATCTGTTGTTGTTATCTCATATTTGTTGTTATATTGTCATATTTTGCATATTTACAGGTGGCAGACAACAAGGAAACAACCCTAGGGACACCCCCTTGTGGTTGGCATGCACCAGTCCAAACATAGAGGACTCTGTTAGTGACATTAAGGGAAGAAATTTTGATAAATTAACCTATTTTCCGTACAGGTTACTCATCATTTCAGATCTGATTTAGGGTGCTAACAATTGGTTTTACGTCATTTCTAGGTCTGTCCATAACTGAAAAAAATTGTGTTACCGGGTTGTGATTGTCGTATAGAATAGCGTAAAAATGTGAATAGTACTAGCTCCATATATTTTAGTGAGAGCTCCATAAATGTTTGCAAATTGGTCCATTTATGGAATTAAGAATATAAGAAAAATGGTTCAACCATGAATAAACATTATGAATGGGTTTTAGTGGGAAAGGAGAAGAGTTGAACTAAGTAGTACTATGAGAAGAGGTAGTGGAAGAAGGATCAAAATATTATATTTACTAGTGTACAAGCTATTACATAAAGTTTTATTTTTTTATTTTTTTATTTTTTTTAGCATTGAGTGGAAATTAAGTGAATGAAAATCAACACAAGCGGATACAAGTGGGAAGGAATATTACATAGACTCATGAAGCAAAAAACGAGCTTACACCACATAAGGTTCGCAACAAAGATTTCAACATTTTTTCTATTTCTTTCAAAATTACAAAATTATTTTTTATTGAAGAGATATATACATAGACACGGGTGAGTTTAAATAACCATCACAACTATATCTAGTAGAAACAAAATATGATTGCATGCTACTATAGTAGCTCTATTTTCTAGTTTCATTTCATTTAGTTTTGTTCCATCTTTATATTGAATATTATGCTACTATCAACAATGAAAATTTTTTTGACAGAGACCTCCAAGGCTCAATAGATTTTGTTCAAGGAAACCCCTTCACATGCTTAAATGTATCTCAACCATATATTAACTATTCATGGAATATTGTCCTTGGAGAAAACACATGTTTTAGCTCTTTACCATATATATGATTGTTTGATTGTGTACCAATGTGTTACAATGATTCTTTGATGGTACCCACTACAGTCAAATCCTTGTAAAGTTTCATTTGTAATAATGTTAAAGAGCTCTTAGCAGCAACTTCTCTTATGTAAAACAAAAAGTAGGATTGATTGTATCTTGCTTTCTTGCAGTTTGAACATTGCAGTTATAGATTGATCCAAAGGAAGGCAACATTATGAATAAATTGATGCAAGTAGCATATCACTTTATTAGACAAAAATTATTACACAGATTGCTTTCCCTCGACCCATGCTTAGAGAGGACTATGTTTGTAGTGTCCTTTTCATTCATAACATCATGTGCTTGAATACAGTCATATCCATATACCGAATTACATTAACAAACTTGATATACATTTTTATTTTCCCTTTGAGCACCTTCCCCAAACTATAAATTAATATTAAATTCATATATGGCCCTCATATTAGATGATGTTAGTTTCAATGTTCTTCATCACCAACCTAGATTTCTATGGGGAAAAATCCCCCTAATCCAGGTCGAGTGACTAGAAAGAGCCTTGACACCTTAAAATATAGAAATCCTTCTATTTTACCCAAATCCAATAAGACCTAATGATAATTAAGAGAAGGGGGAGAAGATCAAAATGTGTACCTTACGTCATTTCGCCTGTCATAGATACCTTCTTGTTGTTGTCCGTTTCAAAATTGCAGGCCTCCTCCAAAGTTGGACTGAAACAATTTCATAGAACTGTTAGGGTCATAACCCGCACATAGGTAGAACAATATATTCGGATGTAATAAAGGTCAATATTAATAAGGCCTTGAAATAAAATAGAATAAGTCGAATGTAAGAAGACCTAATAGAAGCTTCCTCTTCTAGATGGATCTTCCTCTAGATGCTTCTTTTGATAGACATATTTAGTATAAATAGGAGTCGAGGGTATGAGAACCCTAGGTTGGATATTATTGTATTAGAGCTCTGCTCAAATGAAGGTTTCCCCCTCTAAGAGGCCCGTGAACATTGATTTCAGTATCAAAACATTATTTTTGTTGTTATTCTTATATCATTTCAGTGCTATTGTAGTGATTATTCTGGTTATATTGTTGTTATTCTGCCATTACTAGCATTTTATTTCTATTCTGCATATTTTTTATATCTGGTATATTACAAGTGGTATCAGAGCACTTTCCTTGGCAGAAATTGTGGGTAAATTTTTTTCAGGGTAGAGACGTATTCCGACATCTTTAAGCCACAGAGATCTGTCATTACGCACATAAACCCACGGTTGAGGGATTCATACACACAAGAAATACAAATGGTTCTTAAGCGCACATCTGTTGGCCACCCTTGTAACCCTTGTTGGTACCCCTTCGAGTGGTAGAGCATCAGATAGCACCTATGTATGGATCGGCCTAGATTTCCTGAAGCCCTCTTTAGATAAACCGATCGGTCGCCTAACTATTATAGTTCCACCAAGAACAACACTCGAGAAGATACTCTCTAGTACTTGGGTAGTCGGGTAGTACAGCTAAGGGTACGGTCTATCCTCCTTATTTAGTGCCCTGAGATATTGGGTCAAGTACTACTGTTGGACCCCGCACATATATCATAGAGATATAGCATAGGGCAAACTCTTGTTTGTAGAGCCCTTGAATACCTAACCCTTGGGGACAGAAACATAAACAAATTAAAATAGACAAGATCTATTGTCGTGCGACTGTGTTTGGGTTGCCAAGTAAATACAAATTTCTTTCTCGTTAAGCATTTGGGTATTTCCTCTCTACAGTATTATTCAAATCGAAGTATAACTCTGCAAGTGTAAAAAAAAAGTCTCGAAATTTTTTCACCATTATTTGAGACCTATTCCATTGGATTCATCTCTTTTCCATTATCACATTCATCCATATCATTTTTTAGAAAAAAATTGAACTCGCATGCCCCTTTTCAGTTCCCCCATCCTCATGGCCCATACTCGTAGCCAAGACTTGGAAGCTCACTTCAACACCTTGCAATCTGGTCTCATCGAGACCCAACAATAAGTGAAACAACTCAGTGCTAATGTTGTCGCCATCAATACAACCATGCAGTCCTCAATGGAGGAAATCAAACAAGACCTCACCACCCAACTTGAATCTATCTTTTCGACACTCTACACCAAACTGCATATCCCTACAGATAACCCTTCCTCTTCCTCACCTCCACATATTGAAGGTGACCATTCCTCTCATTCCCATAACTTT
>JZKD02S1693565.1:36432-49944 GCA_000966675.3 Picea glauca | reverse complement strand
CGATAATCATGCATTGCAGTTTGTGAGTCAATAGGATAAGTTGAATCAGAAGCATGGAAAATGGGTAGAGTATATGCATAATTTCACGTTTGTAATCAAACATATTTCAGGAACTACTAACAAAGTGGCTGATGCTTTGAGCAGGAAATGTTTTTTACTGCAGGAATTCTGAGTCAAAACATTGGGTTTTGAAAACCTTAAGGACTTCGGAGAAGCATATGAAGCAGCTGAGAATCCCGTTCTCAGGGATCAGAGCCCATGGATAGACTACATGATCCAGGAAGGATTGTTGTTTAGAGGCAATCAACTGTGTATTCCAAATTGCTCCATGAGGGAGAATTTGCTAAAAGAAAAACATAGCGGAGGCTTATCAGGACATTTTGGCCACGAAAAAACATTCGCAAAGCTGAGCGAATCATATTTTTGGCCGAGGATGCGAACAGATGTCAAGAAGTTTGTTGACAGGTGCAGAATTTGTCAACATTCGAAGGGCCGGAAACAGAATGCAGGTTTTTATCAGCCATTGCCCATACCAGAGAGGCCATGGGATGCGATAAGCATGGACTTTGTATTAGGATTGTCGAGGACACAGAGAGGGGTTGATTCCATCTTTGTGGTGGTGGATAGGTTTTCGAAGATGACACATTTCATCCCATGCCAGAAGACCAGCGATGCGACCCACATCGCGAACTTGTTTTTCAAGGAGATCATTCAACTTCATGGATTGCCGAAAAGTATTGCTTCGGAAAGGGACACCAAATTCATAGGCCATTTTTGGAGGACGCTATGGAAGAATCTAGGAACTAATCTGGAATTTAGTTCTGCTTATCACCCTCAGACAGATGGACAGACGGAAGTGGTTAACAGGAGTCTGGGAGATTTGTTGAGAAGCCTGGTGACAGAACACCACAGTAGTTGGGACAATGTGTTACCACATGCAGAGTTTGTGTACAATGATTCGGTGAATCGGAGTACAGGCAAAAGTCCATTTCAGGTTGTATATGGGATGCAGCCGAGAGGAGTTTCTGAATTGTAGGGTTCAGAACAGACTGCGACTAGCAGTGCGAGAGCTGAAGAATTCGCTGAAGCCATGAAAGAACTTCACAGCAGGGTGAAGCAGCGACTGATTGATTCAAATCAGGAGTACAAACGCAGAGAAGATCAACATCGGAAACAGCTTCAATTTGAAGTTGGTGATCTAGTTCTGTCGCATCTGAGGAAGGAAAGGTTCCCGAGAGAAACATACAACAAATTGAAAATGAAGAAAATTGGACCATGCAGAGTCCTGAAGAAATTTGGAGAAAATGCATATGAAATAGAGTTGTCGGATGGCATCGGGATATCTCTGATATTTAATGTTGCAGATTTATATCCATACAAGGCTGGAGAAATAGAGACTGGAACTAAGGAACTAGTGATCCATTGGAGGAAGCAATTTCCAGTTGTAGAGAAGCCGCAGATGGATGCATACTGGACAAACGAGTGGGAAGGAAGACCAGGAGAAAAGGATATTTTGAGTATCTGGTCAAATGGAAGAATCATCCCGTGGAGGATGCTAGCTGGGAGACTGAAGCAATGATACAGAAGCATGGATGGACTGTGTAGGAGCTCATGGACAGGAGCCCATGAAATTTTTTCAAGCGAGGGAGTATGATGCAGGAGCATCGCCCACGTCAAGAGAGCCAGCGCGAAAGCGAGAGACAGCTGGACAAGCCAACAAATTTCTTTTTGAATTTCACCTTGATATTGTTGCACAAACATTAATGTGTTGATTTGATGAAGCGCACATGTATATTGTAAATGGACCTTGAGCGGATGGCTCACGTCCTTAGGTAGATGAGGCATTTAATATATTTAATGTAAAGTAGATAGGAATTTATTTCTAAAATTTGATAGCTTTATATCTCGAGAGGGAAACGGGATATAGACACCCTCCTTTGTACATTGTAATATTATTCTGGAGAGCATTTAGAGGATAAGAGCATGCAGAGAAGTGTATGAAGAACACTCATATACAGATATTGAATTAATAGAAGAAAACTTTGATTCAATTCCATGGTTGTATTATTCTCTATGTATTGTTGATATTATGCTCCTGAATGTTTACTTCTTGTCATGCATTTGCTTTTATATGCTGTGTATGTGATTTCATGGTTGAATTGAAGTATGTGAGAACGAGGAGTTAGTTTCAATTGTTTCTCTATCTTGAACCAGAGAATTCTTGCAAGGGGTGCAGTCGAATCGTCCGCAAGGAGTGCGTTGACAGAATGGTTAAGATAGAGATATATTTTGTTCTAAGTTCCATAAGTGCAGGTTTGGCACCAGAGCCGTGCAAGGCGTGCACAGGCTAGACGAAGTCTCAGAGTTGTGATTCTGAGAAAAGATATAGAAATATTTTCTGCTGCAGGAGTGTGTAAAGTCGAAGAAGCTTCAACACTTAGATGTTGTTGAAGATTTGTCGAAAGGAGTGCGTGCAAGGAGTTTCCTGAAGGGACTAAAAAACTGGGAGAAAAGATCAGGAAGGATAGACCTTCGAGTTCGTTGAAGGACGGGATAACCAAACTTGTTCCTTGAAGGTCGCAAGGGATGTCGCAGGTTTGCGCGCAGGGTGACGAGTACACTGGAGAATGACTCGTCATTTCGTGGATTGGATAGTGAGAAACGGACGGACAAAACTCTCCGGGAGACTTCGCGAAGTGCCAAGGATCGTTGGATCTTGCAGGTGCAGGAGGTTATAGTGCAGGGGAAGAGGAGTCGTCGATAGAGATCACGAGGGGTATAGATCTACTCGCATATCGGTTATCGGGCCATCGCAGGAAAGGAGCGGAAATCTTGGCTGTGGAAATCGCGATAAAGCGAGAGGCGAAGTCCCGACGATCACGCGGATAGTGAGGTCCACAACAGGTTGATGTGGCAGAAAACATGAGCTATCGAAAGTTTGGCGTCTCGATTATCGGGAGTCGACAGGGAGGATAGTTGACCTCGCGAGTAGCGAAGTCGTGAGAAAGCGCGATCGCGATTTTGGCACCTCGGCACATCGCGTATCGGAGGTTGAAAACTCGGGAGTTGGTTCTCACGAGTGGCGAGACTACGATAAGGGCAGAGGTCCCGACAAGCAGGAGAAGGTCAGCGTTGACTGACACATCGGATCTCGGGGATTCGAGGGCCCAGTTGATCCATAGAGAACACGCGAAGCGCGAAGTTTCGATCCTCCGATAAGGGAGTAAAGAGGATCGCGAGACGAGAACTGTGGGTGCAGATATTCCGATAGGAAGACAGAAGATCATTTACACTCTTCGGGCTGAGAGGAAAGAAGGACCTGGAAGAGGCGAACGTGCTCCGAGGAGTGCGCTCGGCATCAATCCTCCACATAAAAATTTACCAAAATATAACAAGATTTGCCTCCTCCAAAAAGTGTGCACCACTTACTTTCAACAAATAACCCTTAAAGAGGGCTGAATTTCATACCACCACTTGTGTGATGAGTCCATGATGATAAAATGAGAGTTTTCTTTCTCTATTTATACAATAATTATGACCTTTAATTAAAATTAGGTCATCAAAAGGCGGACATGGACAAATTACATCAAAAATCAAGTTTTAACATAAATGTCCTTAATTAAACCCTAAAATCATTTTTAGAGTTGACTTCATGCCCTTCTAGGGTGACGTTGAGCCTCCTGGGTGGAACATTGGGCCTCATCTACAAAACGTTAGGCCTCCCAAGCCCCTGGATGATGCCACACGTGCCAATTAGCACACAAATGTCTCCATAATGTCAATCCTTATATTGGGTGACATCTAGGGTCACAAAGGTGACGTCATGGGCCTCCCAAGGCCAATGTCCAGGTGGAAGAGCATGATCTCCCTAGGTCTCAGTCTGCCAAAGTGTCTCTTGTGAAACGTGTTTTTTTCTTCCTGGTGCAAGTCTCTGACATCCCTCTACCCCTGGCTAGGGTCACAACATCCATCGGTGGGCTTTGATCCCCATGGAGGTCTGAGCTAATCATCTCCCCACATGTACCTGTCCACCGAGAAAGGTCCTGTAGCACCAACAAGTACACCCTCCATGGGATCATAAGTCACAGGGATCATAGCAATTTCAATCACATCCAATAATTAAACTACCCAAACATGTGCATCAAACCCCCATTTACCCAGACAAATGCTCAAATAAGTTATGCGGTTTAACAAGTCAGGTTTGGAGAGGGTCTCAAGATGTCCTATTGGGCTAATCCTCCTCAAGTTTGGGGTGTTTCCCAGTTGATATCCAATCTAGGTCATGTAAGTGTGTGAAATGGTGTCAGGGAAATGTTTGGGCAAAGGAAGTGATAATAGGGAAATGTAGGTCTTTCATGTGGGGTGCCTCTATAGAGGGCGAGTTACACCTTATCATGGATTCCATTATTTCCCATCCCATTCAATGTCTTTCATTCTTAGTATTATTGATTTTTCTTTTCAAAGGAAAATTTGGGGGACATTGTCCTGGCGTGGTGACCAGAGGTGACAGTGTTACCCACAAGCACTTCATGGAAATGAGAAGGTTGGCTTGTAAAGAGACCCCCTTTCTTTTGGCTATGCCACCAAAATCCACTACCCTAGTTTGGTGACCATATAGATGGTAGTGTCATACCACTACATGCCCATGGACCTAATAGGTCGGCTCATGATGAGACCTCCCATCCACTAACTAGATCTTGAGTTTTGTTTTATCTTACAAGTCCCTTTTTCTTACTGAGAAGCATTTTATTTCTTTCTCGGGAATCCCTGGGCAAATCATATCAAAGGTTTTATTTTGGCTTTTAACTTTTTCCAACTACTTTTACCCTCTGGGCCTTTAGCTCCTTCTTCCCACAAGGAAAGGTACAACCCTTCCTAGTGTGGCAAACCCAATGCCCGAACCAAGGTAGGGGAAGATGAGAGGGATAGTGATGAAAAGTGGCAAGTATGGAAGGAATGGACGATGACATTTCATAGACCCACCCAGTGGAAAATCATCCTAAAGGAAAACCATCTTACTAGGGAATTTTGTCACCCCCCTCAAGTATGAACAAGTTAAAGAGAATAATTTACAAGCAAACATTATGAAACAAAGGAGAGTTCAGTGCAACATATTCAAATGCTTCGAAAATCATAGTGACACATACCATGATACTCAGACTCATTACCTCATGGAGCGAGACCCACTGCTACTTAAAGACTAGGCTGGTGGGATGGATGTTGTTTTTTTTGATAGACGGGATGCAATGAAGAAAATATGGACCCTCCAGGGCCAATCTTAAGACGTTTGTATCTCGGTACTCCATGTCTAGGACCTGTGGGCCTCAAGACATAATCTCTTTAGTTATCCCTAGGATAGGGGATAATAGGCCAAAGATGCAAGAGTGATACATGCAATGCGATTTATGGATTGACACAATGAACCTCCTTCAATGAAAAATTTTATGAGTCCAGAGAAGGTAAGCTCGACGGTTTTTCACTTTTAGAGAGTCTAAAGAAACTAGTAAAAGAATACTCCAGAGTGATATTTTTTGTAAGTTTAGTCTCCAGGGCCTGAAAAAGAATAAAATCATACCAAGGAGAACTCTTCTGGTCACTGGGGTCAAAGTATTCATTTTTCGTACATAGTCTAGTGGTCCAGAAAATGGTTAAATTTATACCTAAAGGACGTTTCTTCAAAACCACTTTAACGAGTGTGACAGAGACGAGATCACTCGACTATCTTTTCAATTTTAAGGAGTTTGAAAAGAGATTAACTATGGACTCCCTCATCATTTTTCATAATTTAGTCCCCTGAGCCCGAAAAAGTAAAAAACATAACTTAGGAGAACTCTCCCAGTGAAACATGTCTCCCGATGCATACCTTTTTCCTGGGTAATCTATTGGCCAGAAAAATGGTTAAACTTATGCCAAATAAATATTCCATCTGAACCAATTAACTAGTGTGAAAGAAACAAGGTCACTCGACGATCTTTTCTTGTTTAGGGAGTCTGAAAAGGGATTAAAGAAGACTCCAAGGGGTTTCATTTTTCATAAATAATCTCCAAGGCCTGAAAAAGTGATTAACCAAAACCAGGGAGAATGGCCCTTTTCCGCAAAGTTAGTCCCTCGGGCCTGAAAAATGGTTAAACTTACACCTGAGAATACTCAGTTAGCGAACTGTATCTCCTAGGGAGTACTTTTTTTGTAAAATTAGCCATCCAGACCAAAAAAGGGGTAAACTATCATTGGACAGATGTGCCTTCAAATTTCACTTTGACGAGCATGAAGGGAAACAAAATCGCTTGGCAATCTTTTCAATTTTAAACAGTTTGAAAAGAGATTAAACAAGACTCCAAGGGGGCTCCTTTTCTTATGTAATCTAAACGAGGTTGAAAAGGATAAATAATTTCTCGTTAGATGTCATTTTCATAGTTTAAGTGAGCTCGAAAGACGACAAACCATGCTCTTGGGGAGTCCCTCAAGTATCAAGCTAGAAAAATATGAAAAAGAAGGATGAGGCTTCAACACAAAGTCATGGTGGGACTAAAAGGACTCCCAAGCCTACTGAAGACTCACAGCATGGATGCCATAATGCAAGAAAAGGATCTATCTAGGGAATCCACGGAGAGGAAGGCTCTACCACCTAATTACGACACTTCTAAAGTAGCATATAAGGTTTTGTGTCGCACTTTAGTGGGATCGACCCTATGGAAAAGTGGAAATTGTCAATAAAATGCAAGATGTAAGGCGGTAAAGGCCTACCTTATATGCAAATGGAGAAAACGTAACTTCATCACATGATGATATAAGTAGTACCCATGCATTAAAAAAATCGAATCCAAAGCACATAAGACTTGTATATGACCAAAAAATCCCAAAAAAGAATCAAAACGTCCATCGAACAAACCATAGGGAAGAAAAAGGGTCAAAACTAGGTCACCACATGGTCAAAAAAACTATAAATAGAGGTGAAAGGGATCATTTTCACTATTGTTGTTTGCAAAAAACCCAAAAATAGAGAAAAACCCTCTTCCTTCAATTTTGACATTCGGAGACCCGCAATGGGTGGAATCAACTCATTCTTGAACCAAGTAAGTACCCTTCCCTTTCTCTTGCAAATTCATTCATTTTTCATGGTTTTTAGAGAAAATTGGGGATCACGCATCTTAAAATTCAACACGATTGTACGTGTATGCGCGTTTTTCATGCTCAGCGCACGAATGTATGCAGGATGAGCTAAACGCAGCACACGTACGTCCATGACTGTCTTCAAAATAGGATGCATACATGCTATTAAAAATGAGAAAACAAAGGCACTAACTCCCAAAATTTTACATGATTCAGGATGTACGTGTGTTGGAGAAAGAGAGAGCATGAGAAAGTGCATCAAATGGTCAAAGAGGACCCTACTGTTGTTGCTATTATAAAACAATGTAGTTTGTGGAAATTTTTTCATTGTCCATTCATGAGGGATCAACCGAGACTATTGAATCACCTTGTTGAGTATTGGAACCCTGACGTGGAGGCCTTTATGCCACAAGACCAATCCTTGACAGTCACCACTGAAGATATTTACTTCTTGATCGATCTCTCTAAGAGGGGTGAGTCGATAAACTTGAAAACCTTCCCTCCAGGTCCATATCACATAGCCCATTACATCAATATTTATTGTGAGGCCAGCACAAAAAATATGGGATCTCAAGTCCCTATTCAGAAGATAGAGAATCTTGGCTTGAGAGCGGTGCTTTACTTGCTTGGGAGGATTATTGGATCCTTTGATGTACATCAGGCTTCTCATGTTCAAATGCATTGTGCAGCGCAGTGTTTGCAACCGGTGATATTCGATTGGAGCACGACGATACTCAACTATATGAAAATATAGCTGACAGAGTGTAAACTAAGAAAGAAGAACTTTGGATTCGAGACAGTGCTTTGTGCATTATTATTTGAAAGAGTGTCGGGCCTAAGCCCGAATAAGAGCATATGAGGGCACGTAGCCACCTATCCAACACTATGTATATGGGATGCTTTGATGCCCCTCTAGGGAGCATGGGAAGTACGATAGTCCTATGATGACGAGTTCTTCAATTGGTGGAGACGACAGATCCCAACCATCAAGGATTATCCCTATGTAGGGATCAGTTTCTTGAAAGACTTTGATATGCCTATGCCCCCTAGCACAACGCATAGTGAGATATGTATCTACTCATATATACATTTTTTTAATTTTAAATTTTCTTTACAAGAAAGAAAACATATTTGTGTTAATATCACTGTACTAACTCAAAATGTATGTTATGTACAAATGTGGGACCACTGCGACCATCATACCTCCCCCGAACTAGGTGTCATCTGTGAGAGTAGGCCTAGCTAGGAGTAGCGGAAACAGTAGTAGGGCCATCGTCGACAAAGGTCGAGAGAGTATTGAGGCGGGTAGAGAGGAACTTGACGTCCCTCACCCGGAGCGTGTTGATGGCAGAGATTGAGGATATGCCACCATCTATGTAGCCTCATATTGTGGGAGTACCCAAAGCATGGGTCCAGTTATTCTAGCGTCATCGTAATACATTGTAGTAGGGCCAATATACCTAGATCTTAGACTAGTACTGGACATCATACGTGCTAGAGCACCCATTTTTGTATCTCTCTATGTATTGAGGGCTTAAGCCTGACAATGTATTCTTGACACTTTTGAGGCCTATGGCCCAAATTTTGTATTGTGACATCATTCTTTTGATACGTTTTATATATATATATATATATGTTTTCCTTATGGAGTAAATATATTTTGTACAAACATATTACATGTGTGTGTATGTGTGTGTTTTTATATTTATGTGGGTGAAAGATGTCAATCTAAAACATAAATTGTCAATGTATCAGTTAATTGATTAGATATCATAGGAAAATGAATATATGTAATATATTTTTATATTTATGTGTGTGAAATATGTCAATCTAAAACATAATTTGCCAATGTATCAGTTAATTGATTAGATCTCCTAGGAACATGAATATATGTAATATAATCAACATAACGTTCTAAGAGACGTACCCTAAGGAATCGTCAATGAAGGGTGGTATCGTTGATGTGGTACACTCAATTTAAATGTGACACTACCAGTTGAGCATATAGATAAACCTGGAAGTGAGAAATACCATGTGACAACGCATCACGTAGCAATTCTATTACAACACTATACTCGGCAACATTATTGGTTGCTTCTCCTACACAAACACCTCCAAAAGATACCAACTAACCAACGGACATGAAGATCACCCAAGTTGGGGAAGAAAGCCTCCGAGTGTGTCAGCTAGCACCATCCGTGAAGCCAACATAAACCTCAGATTCACTTGACATATGTCACAATGCAGAAACACAATAAGCTACACGTCCATAAAACAAGAAAAATACTAAAATGTATAAATACAAATATACACTATTTACAAGAAGTCACACTCAGTCGACCAACCTAAGCATAATACTTCTTAAGATAAATCCCATTTATGGGCTTAGGAAAAGCATTACCTTTGAATTCAATCAAATCATAAGCACATTTTTCCAAAACTTTCTTAATAATAAACAGTCTGAACCACATGAGTTTAAATTTGCCTGCCCCCCAAGGGATATTTATCTTGATCATAGACCAAGACAATATCACCTTTAGAGAAAACTCCAGGGCGGACCAACTAATCATATTGACACTTGACACATTGTTTTTAAGCCTCATTAGCCAAGGTTTCATCTTGATGTTGTTCATCAAGCTGCTCGAGATAGATAAGACGCTCTTCAAGCATAGTTGTGTTGGACAGTAGTTCCACTTCCAACTTGAGGGAAGGAATCTAACACTCTATAGCCAAGACTTCCTCCAGCCCATAAACAAGTTGGAAAGGAGAGAAACCTGTAGTAGTCTTGATGGAAGTTCAATATGCCCAAAATGTTGAATATAACGTCAAATGCCAATTCGACTTGGCCGAATTCATTATCTGTTGGAGAATAGTTTTAAGAGACTTATTGACAACCTCCACTTGATCGTTCGCTTGTGAATAATAGGGTGATGAATGTTCTTGTTTAAACCCTTGCTTTGATTTTAACTCAGTCATCATCTTATTTTGAAAGTGACTTCCATGATTCGTGACAATCTCTTTCGGTATACCGAACCTAGCGACAATTTGGTTGAAAACAAAAAGTGTCGTCGTTTCTCCGTCATTACTAAATGTTGGAATGGATTTGACCCACTTAGTGAAGTAGTCTACTACCACAATGATATAATGATGCCCCCTAGCAGAAGTTGGGTGGCATGTAGTGAAATCAATTCCCCACTTAGTGAAGGGACCAACAACAATAACAGTAAACATAGGAGAAGGGTGTGCTCGCATCTTCTGAAAGAAGATCTGACACGGATGATACTTCTTAGTCACTTCTATACAATATTTGATTAACGAGGGCCAGAAGTATCCAGCACGAAGGATTTTCTAGGTTGTTTCCAACCCATACAAGTGACCTCCACATGCTCCAGTGTAATAGTTGTTCACAAGATCTGCCTCCTCATGAGTCAGACAATGATGGAGAATGCAGTCAACTCCTCGACGATACAAAGTATCATCGATGATCAGATCATTCCACACTTGATGGCATATCCATCAACGTTCATCACGAGAAGCAGAGGAAGGACACTTCAGAGTCTAAAGATACACAAGTATATCTCCATACCAAGGGTTAGAAGATGCAATAAGGAAGTGATTCTCATTGATCAATGACTCTTCAAGAAAATTACTGCCACTCTCAATCAGAAGTTCCAAAATTAACTCGGAAAAGAACAAAGACTTCTTATACTTCGTTGAAACAAATTCCAACTCAAATTCCTAAAGAATGACTATCCATTGACTAATCTTCTTGACGATGACTCATCGTGTCAACACATATTGAAAAGGATTAACGACGGTTATGACGGTGGTCTTACGAAGTAGAATATAATGACAGAACGTTTGGACAGCATGGAAAGTTTCCAAAGCCAGTTTCTCAGCGTGGGTATAGTTGAGTTATGGTCTGACTAAGCCTCGACTGTGGTAGTAGATAACATGTTCTTGGATCACATCATTCTCCTGAACCAAGACCATACTGATGGTAGACTCTGTTGAAGCCAAGTATAACAATAAATCTTTTCCATAATCAGGAGGGTTGAGAAGAGGGGAAGACGTTAGGGCACTTTTCAATGCTTCAAAAGAGCACTGAGTCGCTTCATCCCAAAAGAATAGGACCCCTTTTTTCAAAAGACACATAAACCCTTTAGTTATTTCGACATAGTTAGCAATAAATTGTCATAGGAAGTTAGTCTTCCCCTAAAGACTTTGAAGTTGGGGAACTGTGTGCGGCAGAGGCAACAAAACTATTGCCTCAACCTTAATAGGATCGACCATGATCCATTTTGTGGACACAATAAAACCTAATAAACATCCCGATGTAGCACAAAAATTACACTTGTTTGGATTTAGGTGAATCTGGTAGTAGTGACACCTCTAGAAAACAAGTCAAAGGTGAGCAGGATGATCAGATATTTTGCGAGAACATGATGCAAGATCATCAAGATATGCCTCGACTATATGCTAGAGTTCATGGAAGGCGAACGACATGGCCTATTGGAAAGTAACTCCAACATTTTTTAGGCCAAAAGGCATTTTCTTATATGCAAACGTACCCCAAGGACATATGAAAGCAATCTTATGTTGATCCTCGGACTTGATTTGAATCTGATTCTACCCTGAGAAACCATCCATATAAGAAAAACTCCATAGCCCGCACACTCACCGATAATCAGATCAATGAATGGGGTAGGAAAGTTATCTTTCAGGCATGCCTTATTCAGATTGTGAAAATCCATGCACACACGAATCGCATCTTGTTTTTAATTGACAGGAACAAGGTTTGACACCCATTCTCTCAATTGAACTGGATAGACAGAACCAGCCTTAATCAATTTCTGTACCTCAACTTCGACAGTCATTGCCTTGCGAGGGTTGACTGGGTGAAGCTTCTTTCGGACAAGATTAGCATCGGGATAAGTCATAATCTCATGATCGACTATACGAGGGTCAATGCCTGGAACTTCCTCATAAGACCAGAAAAAAATATCGCGAAATTCTTTAAATAACTCAGTGTATACCTATATCTCCTCGAGGGAACAATCCGCTTCAATGAAGATGTTTTCAGCGATGTCAGGGGTTTTGGAGATTTCAATTGGAATCGTCTCAACTATACTCACCATGTTTCCCTCAGCATATATTGTGTGTGTTGCCAAAGGGTTAACGGGATGAGTGACATCTCCATTCATGGTCGTGGTAAACTCTCCTCCTTCCACTCTCCTAATCTTGGGTAAAAAGTATGATCTATGATTAATATCATCCCAAGGTCTATTTGGACCCATCATTGCCTCTAAAATCACCTTGTCAAAGGGAAAAACCAAGTCCAAAGGATCGTGAGAAGTAAGAGACTCTTGAGCTCAAATAGGCTCTAGAACAGGATCTAGCTCTTGAGGGGGAGTTGGATCAGAGTTGGCTGAGATTTGTTGAACAATATTGTACGCGACCTCAACTGCATATAGGGGCATATCCATGCCAATATTCCCTACCAATTCCATCAAAGTCGATGGGGAAGGTAAATTCCATGGATCGTTAAACTAAGTCATTTGAAAGGAAGCTACTTGGAAGATCACAGCCTTAGGCTGATTAGGGATAGTCAAAATAAACTTGGCATCATTCGAAGGTGGTTGAATATCAAAAGTACCATTCAAATATGGAAACAATCCAACACCTAAGTTGATGGTACCTTGCTATGGGTTATCAATCATCGGGACCGTGCATGCCCCTGATGAAGGGTCGGGACGAGAGAAGGATAATTGATCAATGGTTACTATCATGTCTTCATGAGGAAAACATAGTACATGAAAAATGAAGAATACAATCGATGTCATTGTGTAAGTTGAACTTCATCCCAACAAAAGGTTGTAGTCGAGAGGCGTGTCGACTACTTCGACCTCAACACACATAGTTTTTCCCTCCAACTGCACAAGGAAGGAGGATATTATGCCATGCGGTCGAAACGAATGGATGTCAAACACAATTAACAACGTAGGAGACGAAGACAACTTGGGTTGACCAATATCCTTCCAACATGCCAACGACATCACGCAAGTTGACACACCCTCATCTACCACCGTGCAGAAAAAAATTCGCGTCAACGATTCGTGGCGTAAACCACAACTATCTGGAAGGTGACATGGTAAGGAAAACGAGGTTTGTGATCAGAAGGGTCAAAAATGATAACTCATGAGTTATTTGGCTCACCAACACCCAAAGAACACAGTAATGATTTTCTCTGTGAGGGGAAACTCTGGAGAACTTCGAGAGCAGACATCGCATGTAACACCCCTATTTCCCCCATCTTGTAATTAATCATTAATTATGATCACCATGCTATGGCATGTGGACAATGAAAAATGTATTTTTGTTTATATTTCCAGTAAATGATTG
>JZKD02S1693565.1:24144-36382 GCA_000966675.3 Picea glauca | reverse complement strand
GGTAAACTCTCCTGCTTCCACTCTCCTAATCTTGGGTAAAAAGTATGATCTATGATTAATATCATCCCAAGGTCTATTTGGACCCATCATTGCCTCTAAAATCACCTTGTCAAAGGGAAACACCAAGTCCAAAGGATCTTGAGAAGTAAGAGACTCTTGAGCTCAAATAGGCTCTAGAACAGGATCTAGCTCTTGAGGGGGAGTTGGATCAGAGTTGGCTGAGATTTGTTGAACAATATTGTACGTGACCTCAACTGCATATAGGGGCATATCCATGCCAATATTCCCTACCAATTCCATCAAAGTCGATGGGGAAGGTAAATTCCATGGATCGTTAAACTAAGTCATTTGAAAGGAAGCTACTTGGAAGATCACAGCCTTAGGCTGATTAGGGATAGTCAAAATAAACTTGGCATCATTCGAAGGTGGTTGAATATCAAAACTACCATTCAAATATGGAAACAATCCAACACCTAAGTTGATGGTACCTTGCTATGGGTTATCAATCATCAGGACCGTGCATGCCCCTGATGAAGGGTCGGGAAGAGAGAAGGATAATTGATCAATGGTTACTATCATGTCTTCATGAGGAAAACATAGTACATGAAAAATGAAGAATACAATCGATGTCATTGCGTAAGTTGAAATTCATCCCAACAAAAGGTTGTAGTCGAGAGGCGTGTCGACTACTTCGACCTCAACACACACAGTTTTTCCCTCCAACTGCACAAGGAAGGAGGAGATTATGCCATGCGGTCGAAACGAATGGATGTCAAACACAATTAACAACGTAGGAGACGAAGACAACTTGGGTTGACCAATATCCTTCCAACTTGCCAACGACATCACGCAAGTTGACACACCCTCATCTACCACCGTGCAGAAAAAAATTCGCGTCAACGATTCGTGGCGTAAACCACAACTATCTGGAAGGTGACGTGGTAAGGAAAACGAGGTTTGTGATCAGAAGGGTCAAAAATGATAACTCATGAGTTATTTGGCTCACCAACACCCAAAGAAGACAGTAATGATTTTCTCTGTGAGGGGAAACTCTGGAGAACTTCGAGAGCAGACATCGCATGTAACACCCATATTTCCCCCATCTTGTAATTAATCATTAATTATGATCACCATGCTATGGCATGTGGACAATGAAAAATGTATTTTTGTTTATATTTCCAGTAAATGATTGTGGGTGTAAATCCTCGAAGTACTGGCCATGATATAACTAAAGGAAAGAGTGAGGAAACTATGGAGAGGGTTCATTATGTCAAAATTACCCAAATTTCTCCTTGCTGAAATAATAAGCCTCACCCTGATCCCAAGGAGAAACCAGTTAATGAAATAAGGACCGGTGGTTGAACAACCAACTACTCCCTTAAATGGAAGCATGGATGGTCTAACTGGGGAGACATAAAATTGTCAACATGAAGTACCACAAAGGGTAGTTTTCCCTGCAAGCCCAGATTGACCCGAGTTTCCTTCTGACAAAAGGAACGGGACAGGTCCCGAACTTTCCTGAAGAGGAGAAAGGCGTGAAAGGATACACTCGAATAAAGAAAAGAACAGAAGACACGCAGAGAGAGGAAGAGCGTGTGAGGCTTTCCAGCTGAGAGAAAGAACTGAAAGCTTGATAAGTTATTTTGGTTACCAGAGAGAACAGAAGAAAATATCTCTGAGAATTCGCAGAAAACGGGCCTAAGAAAAAGTTTGATAGCTTGATGTTGAGGGAGCATCTGATAAACCTCTCAGAGACTGTGACAGAGAAAGAAGCTTTGAAAAACTACAAAGGTTCCCTGGTGATATCATGGCTTGGCACGAAGGTGGCCAGAGTGCTAAGAATGAATTCTTTGAGCTTATCGTTGGGTGGAGAGGTGAACACCCAGAGTCAGTTGGTCAGCTATCTACTGTAATAGATAAGTGGTTCATTTACCATGTGCACTTAGATTGAAATGCATGTTTTGAATGTTTGAGTTTACTTATCTCTGAGTTAATTGGGTAATGTTATGTTATCTACTTTAAGAGTTATATCCATGTGCATGCATTTTATATTTGAACTAATGAACCTTTGATATTCTATAAATTTCAAATTGTTTCTCATCTGTAATCCTGGTGCAAGGAATACACATATACCCGTGCGAGTATAAAAGCTTGAAGGAGAGACTCGTGCACAGTGTGCAAGGCCAACACTTACATAACCGTTGAAAGGTTCTCAAGGCGAGCGAGCGTAAGGAGTGCACGGGAGACTTTTATAAGTCTCAAGCTCAGGAAAGATAGCGAGATTTAGGCCTCCAAAGGGAGGATTCTTGTATTCAGAGGATGAGTGGACGAAATCCGTTCGGGAGGAACCAAAGTCTTTCATAACCGTTGGGTCTGGAGAAGAAGGTTAAGTGTATCCCTTGGAAATTCAATAAGATTCCATATGACCCAAGGTTGGAAACCCCTCGCTAAGCCCGAAATGAGTGAAGCTATTTTGGCTTCGAAACTTTGAGAATTTGGAGCTCTAGGACATATGACTTCACAACCCTCGAAAACAGTCGAAGGTCGAAGTTGCGAACTAATGAGAGTCATGGATTTCGGAATCCATTGGGAATCACCCTCAATTGTTAGATCGAACTTAGTGAAGAGGTAGCACTAAGTACTTTGGCGAAGTCCCACTTCGGGAGAATAGAGGTGGTCTAATTCCAAAGCTCCTAAATGTCGGAGTCACGAAGTTAATCTGGGTCGCTGAGAGTAGAGGGACATGTGTCCACAGATCAATGACTATCTGGAAGTCCGGTCATCTGGCGGTATCGAAGTACAAACACAAGAGCGCGCAAGTTTCCCTGAAACTATGCAAGCTGGAGTAAATCATGGTAGTGGACGCTAGGTGCATGTGGTGATAGATAGAGCATGGTTCAGAGTTCAGAACTTCGGGAGGAAGCTGGAAACTACATGCCAAAACTCTTGAATGTCAGAGTTGAAAAGTAATATAGATCGTTGATATAAGGACCCTTCGGGATCCATCTCAACCGTCTGATCAACCAAGAAGAAGGACTTATGTACAACACTTCAACAAAGTCCTACTCTAGGAGGATAGGAGTGTGGAGTGGGTAAAAACCCCCAAACGCAGAAGTTACTAATTAACGTGAGTCGTGGATTCATAGTTCTACATGGTCACACCTCGACCATGGAATCTAAGGGGTATTGGGAGACATTTGGCGGGAACTTTGGACTTCAGAGCTCCAGGAGGTTTGGAAAGTAGGTGAAGCTAGGAACCCTTGGAGGCTACCAGTCCCGGATTGGCGTGGCATGTCAACGTCACTTAGAGTGACGTGGACCCCTGTCTTGTATGCCACATGTCACCCTGATGTGTGCTTCTCACAAACCCTAAAGGCCATTAGAACGCGACATGTGTCACCTCCTGACGAGGACACATGTCACCCCTAGCCTGTGCCGTGTGTCATCCCCTTGGTGTATCAATACTTAGCCAAAGGTTGGTGGAGTACCCAAGACTTTGAGAGTTTGAAACTTCAGGAAGAATGGGAGGCTGGAACATTGAGACTAAATCCATTGAAAGGTTGGACCCACCTATAACTGTCTCTGCATATACCGCTTCACCACATGTAAGTGGGGACCCTTTGGAAGTACGAGACTTTGAGACTCTGGAGGATTTGTGCATAAAATGGAAAAGAGGCGTTCAACGCCGAAGTGTCGAACGTTGAACTCTCTCCTAACTTAAGTGTTCAATGAGGAATGAGCCCCTTTGTGGGATCAGACGATGGATGGACTTCCACCGTGGATGTAGGAACTTGGAGACGATACATGTGAGGTGGATCCACATGGGCGTCGCATGGCCTTTGACCAATGAGGCTCGCAGAACTTCGGAAGGCCATAACTTGCAACCCAGAGCTCGGATTTGAGCCGAGTAGCAGTCGTTAGAACATTATGGGTGAGTAGAAGATGATGAAGACCTCGAACAGAGGATTTGAAATGTTTAAGGAAAGATAAATTTTGATGCCCCATTTCTTAAAAAGGTACTTAAGGGGTTGGGTGTGTTACAAATTGGTATCAGAGCATGGCAACAACATTTGGCCTACTTGGGCTCATGCACAAGTCGTATAAAATTAGTATTAGAGAAATTTTAGGGGTGACACCATGTCTTGCCCATTCCTAAGAGGCTTAGTTAAATTTCTACTAAAGAAAGGAATGAAGCCTTCTACAGTTGATAGATGTTTTTGAAATTTGCATTGTATGTTGCTAATGTTTCCAAATAAATAAGTTGACTTCACTTTGAAATTGTACGTGTTGTTGTATAGTCATAATATTAGGTTACCAAGGCTAAGATGAGCCTATTGAGAATATTACTGCTGAACGAAAATTATCTTCATAAGTTCCTTGAGTAGAAGGATGCAAATTAAAATTTAGTTGGTATCATACCCAACGAGATTGAATCATGCTAGTTTGTGGAAAAGGAAGCCTATCATTTCTTTTTGGAAATGATAACCAATCCTACAGGAGTGGGATTATGTTGATGGGCATTAATAGCAAGACTTGGATGTGAATAGATTGAAAGGATCCATAGCAGTAATAATTATTTCTTTAATGAAGGATTAAACCTTGTATATGTGTATGATCCCTCACGATCAGAGGATTGATGGAAGTGGTAAGGTCAATTTACTTTACCTATAATGAATGAAAATTGTTGTTGGAATAACCCAATAAGCCAGTAAAAAGGAACCCTATAGATTGAGAACAACCTTCATGAAGGTAGAAGTGAAGTGACAAGAGCGAGCTAAAAAACTCATGGTTGTGCTAGGGGAGTGTGTATCCCTATTAACTTAAGGATGTGTCTATGCAAGAGGAATGGGTCTGGTGACCATTCTCTAGAAAGGAAAAGCATGTGAAACTCTCGGGTTTCGAAGTGAACTGAGAAACAAATTTTGTTTCTAGGAACATGAATTGTTGAGCAGGGTTTTTCTAATCAAGCTGATAAACAGAGTTGTAGAAATATGGAGTGATTGAGTGAGAAATCACAGCAGTCTCCCTTGCTTGGTGGGTAGAAAACTAATCTACCATAACTCATGTGGAAGGAGGAGAGTGATCTTCGTCCCTGGCTGTTTCATAACAGAATAAATAGTTCTAGGTGTAATGGTTAAGGTCGATCTACATTTGCAGCCTATCTTTTGTTTTAATGTGAGTAGACAGAAACAACTAGAACCTCTATGAAAATTTAAAAGGAAAGAGATGGACTCTCTGCCCAAGACTGATTATGATCTAAATACTCTTTGGAGTTATGTATTAAAATACTTAGTAAGTAACATACTTCGAAAGTGTATTTGGGATTTAAGGAAATAGTCCAAATGTTATTAGACATAAAAATTTATTATAAATGAGGTAAAATGGTTAATTGAATGTTGATCCTGAGTGTGGTAAAGGAAGTGTTGGGGAACTTCTAGATTCCTAATGGGTCAAATTGACATCCAGTCGCGGATGGTAACCATATTGATATGGTTTGGTATACTTAAATCGTAGTGAGGGGAATCTAGAAAAGRATTTCCTTGATCGAAAGGTCTACTGATCAAGACCAGTTGGAAGCTAGATTGGTTGTTTTGTTACCTTGGGAATGGTTATAATTGCCCAGACTGTATTTATGAGTTGGGAATATATATATATATATATATATTTTAATGGAAGTTGAGGCAAGAGTGTTTTCTTGCTAGTTGTTATCGTATACAAATGGAAACATAGTGATGACTATGTCTGTTAAACTGCCAAGAGGATATCATGTGAATGATTGCAAGTTCTCAACCGAGAGGGAAACTCAATGTTGAGTATCTCTATGGAACTTGTCATGAGAATGGCAGTAAGATCCTTGGAAGAAGGGTTTGGAAGTTTGATATGTTTGTTAAGGACATGGAAAGGGTGCAAGCAATGAGATTGCATGATGAATGTTTAGTTATGTCTGTATATGCTTGAGTGCAATAATTTGATGCATTGTGAGGTTACTCGATATGAAGACTGATATTAAGATCAAATAGATATGAATGAATGATATTAAATCTGCAAGTGATGCACATATATGATGAAAGAGTAAATGAGCGAGGATTCTTTGTTGTCATGATAAAAGACAATATGATTATGCCTTTGAAGACCGCATGAGAACAATTGTGAACAATCATGAGTTAAATGATTTTAATGAAAAGATGTATGTGAGCTGCAAAATATACCTATGGTAGATACACATAGGCTTATGATTATGCAAGTGGTTAAGTGCATCATGGATTTAAGTTAACAAAACAAGGAATATGTGTGGATAAATAATATGGATGCATAACAAAAATGCATGTTTATATTCCTTATGGAATATGTGGTAAAAAAATGAAGCTAACTCAAGGTTGAGGCTATCACGGATAGTGAAGGATATGCAATAAGGAAGTTGCATGTTGAAGGAGTTCCCTGTGGAGGGACTGTGTGAAGACTATGTCAGGAGAAAAGAGTCACAATCTTAATGACTGCTAAGAATCGACCAGTGGGCTACACGCCTATTTATATAAGAATCCTGGATTACTTTCTAAAACAAAATATATGAGTGGAAAATTAACAAACGAATGTTGGCCATTCTAATAATTGAATGGTAATGTGCAGAATGCATAGGTACATAACTCATTACGAACCACAAGGTCTGCTATTGGAGCATGTTGACGTATCCAATAGGTTAGGGCGAGCCTAACCAAGATTACTCAAGGAACAGAGCATGGAGCTCACAATAAGAAGTAGGTTGCACAAGCAAAGAAGGAGAAAAGGATAAGCACTTTTCTCACCCCAAGGAAATTTCAATTGTTTAACAGAGTTGTAAGTCTTATAAAAGCAGTTGTGGGAACAAGTACAACTAGAAAAAAAAAAGGGGGGAGAATGAATAAATAGGCATTTTTTTTTTAAATGAATAGGCTTGGATGAGCAATGTTAAGTAAAGGAAGTGAGGCCTTGGAATAACTCGGTTGGATTGAATGTTTGGGGATGTGTAGAAGGATTTGGACGAGGAAAGAATCCCTTGACGCCTTCCTTGTTGCTTATGGTATTTCTCTAGTACAAGAGATTGATTTACTAATAAAAGTAAATGTCTTCACATCATAGTGATGATGGTTGTATGACTGTAGAAACAATTGAGAATTGTAGTGTTTCACTCATGAAAAACATTGAGAATAACGTGAATAAGTGTGTAAGGATATGCTAGGACATGTTTGAAAACATTTTGTTGATATGATACATGCATTTTTATTTTACATAACAACTAATATATTTATGATGTATGACATAGGTAGAAAGGAATTGGAGTTGTTGAGAAATACAGTTGTCAATGATAGACAACCTCAAGCAAAGGATGACTATGAGAAGGTTGTTGTTAAAATATTGTTGAAGGGACTTTAAAAGTCCCCATAAAGCACCTTTGATGAGGTGATATCAGAGAGGTTGTTATCATCCAGAGAAGGTATAAAAATGTCCATACATATGTGGCATAAGGCATGAAGGAATTTGGTAAGAATCCCTTCTGAAAATATTTCATTATCTTAATGTTATGCAAATAATTGTGAGTGGTTGATATATGCTATTGCTACCCAAGCGGGGTAAGATTCAGGAAAGAAGAATCTAAACAAGAGAGAGAGAGAGTAAATCTATGCCAGTCAAGAATGAATTATAATCCTTGCAAGAAAATGCATGAGTAAAGAGTACCATGGGTACACTGACCAATCTAGGAAGATTGAGAATAAAGGTGCTCATAGTTAGCACATTGCATGGAATTTCTTCGAGGAAATGCATGTTTGCATAAAGGGAAAACAATGGATTTTCCATTAAGGAAAGAGGACCTTCCAATATTTTACTCACATTGTATAGGTGATAAAGAAAAACAAATTTGGGTGGCCATGAGTGTTGACACCGTGGTTACTAATGAAGGAAGAATGTTTGGGTGCACTCAAGAGAAACTTATAGTTTCATATGTGTTGATTTGGGATAATGATCAGCCTGTAGTATGAAGTACAATATTGCTGCAATAATGAACGAGAATGAATAATCCCTATGGTGAAGAGGTTGGTTAGGCTCCAACACACCATGGCAAAGTGCTTGTCAGAAAGTGTGGCAAACTTGAAATCAATGCAAGGGTGCATTGGGTGTGAATGTGGCCATGAATATTGGCACATTGATTAAAGACACTTGATATTTGAATTGCATTTGGAAAATTTAGTATGTTGAAAGAATGCATACGTGAATAATGATATTTATTTTTGTTTTGTATCTGTGAATAGATGGAAATAACTTGGACCGTTAGTATGCATAGTTTTGAAAATAAAAAGTGCATAAAAGCTAACAATTTGTTTGGTTGAGGAATGTTGAAGTTGCAAGAAGAAAGGGTCTTGGATATGGTAGTGTTGTAATCCATAAGGTAGACCAATTGCTTGTTGAGCCAGACTGCTATGGGAAGAAAAAATTCCATACTTCTGAATCTGGTTCCTGTGTGGAACAAATCTGAAAAACAAAATGTGGAATTTGGAAATCTGTGGGTGACATATTTGCAAGAAAAATCTAAATTTGAAACTGATGATAATATCTCATAATTTTGTATACTTGTGATACAGGTGAGACAAAAAATATTTGTCTCGGGAGGACAAGTGAAGGTTGTCAAGATGGAAAGCATGAACAAGGCTATTGATTGGGAGAGGAGAACCTTGTGGTAAGCCATTATCACCTAGGGACGCCTCGGCAGAGCAAGTCTGAGGGACGCCTCGACTGTAAGGCTTAAGGAAGTCTCTAAAATTATTCTTGTGCGAGAAAGACTTGGCAAGAAAAGATGGATCACCTGAGGAATTGTATAGCAGAGAAGGGGATGCATGAGCCTAGGCCTAGAGGGTGAGTGACTGCAAGGAAGAAGAGACTTTAATAATTCTTATAAAATATCGATTGGGATCATGCACACAATGGGTATGTCCAGGAAAATAGTGAGCCAATATAGCAAGACAACCATGTGGATGAAGATCCACGAACTGCACAAATAAGTATTGTGCTAGATTATGAAAATTTTCCTCTTGAAATTTCCACAACAATAAAAAAAATCCGTATGAAATTGTGATTTATATGCTTGTTGTCCAAGATTATTGAAGGCAGGTAACAAAGACCAAGAGTCTGGAAAGGGCCTGACCAAGAAACACGATCAAGACTTTTGAAGCAGCTGAATGACAAAGGCATGACAGGTGTTAAGAACACTGAGGACGGTGTTCCTTTTAAGGGGGAGGGGATTGTAACACCCTTGTTTCCCCCAGCTTGTAATTACTAATTAATTATGATCACCATGCTATGGCATGTGGACAATGAAAAATGTATTGTTGTTTAGATTGTCAATAATTGATTGTGGGGGTGAAGCCTCGAAGCATTGGCCATGATATCACTAGAGAAAAGAGTGAGGAAACTGTGGAGAGGGTTCATTATGTCAAAATGACCCAAATTTCTCTTTGCTGAAATAATAAGCCTCATATTGATCCCAAGGAGAAACCAGTTAATGACATAAGGACTGGTGGTTGAAAAATCAACTACCCCCTTAAATGGAAGCATGGAGGGTTTGGTTGGGGAGACAAAAAACTGTTAGCCAAAAGTACCACAAAGGGAAGTTTCCTTCTGACAGAAGGAACAGGACAGGTCTAGAACTTTCCTGAAGAGGAGAAATGCATGAAAGGATACACACAAAGAGAGAAAAGAAGAGAGGAACACGAAGAGAGGAAGAGCGCGTGAGTCTCTCCAACTGAGAGGAAGAATTGAAAGCTTTATAAGTTGTTTTGGTTACCAAAGAGAACAGGAAAAAAAATATCTGAGAATTCGCAGAAAAAAGGCCTGAGAAAAAGGTCGCGAGGTTGATGTTGAGGGAGCATCTGATAAACCTCGCAGAGACTGTGACAAAGAAATAACCTCTAAGAAACTGCAAAGGTTCCCTGGTGATATCATGGCTTGGCACAGTGGTGGCCAGAGTGCTAAGAATGAATGCCTCTAAGCCTATGGCGGGGTGGAGAGGCGAACACCCACAGTCGGTTGGTCGGATATCAACTGTAATAGATAAGTGTTTCATTTACCATGTGCACTTAGATTGAAATGCATGTTTTGAATGTCTGATTTTACTTATCTCTGAGTTAATTGGGTAATTTTATGTTATATACTTTTGGATTTATATGCATGTGCATGCATTTTATAGTTGAAGGAATGAACCTTTGATATTTTATAAGTTTCAAATTGTTTCTCTTCTGTAATCTTGGTGAAAGGAATACATATATACCCGTCCGAGTATAAAAGGTCGAAGAAGAGACCCATGGACAGTGTGCAGGGCCAACACTTATAGAAGCGTTGAAAGGTTCTCAAGGCAAGAGAGCACAAGGAGTGTGCGGGAGACTTTTCTAAGTCTCAAGCTCATGAAAGACAACGAGATTTAGGCCTCGAAAGGGAGGATTATTGTATTTGGAGGACGAACGAACGAGATCTGTTCGGGAGGAACCAAAGTCTTTCACGACTGTTGCGTCTGGAGAAGAAGGTTGAGTGTAGCCCCTATAAATTCAATAAGGTTCCATATGACCGAGGGTTGGAAACCCCTTGAAAATCCCGAAATGAGTGAAGCTATTCTAGCTTTGGAACTTCGGGAATTCGGAGCTCCAGGATAGATGACTTCACAACCCTAGGAAACAGCCGAAGGCCGGAGTTGTGAATTGATGAGGATCGTGGATCTAGGAATCCATTAGGAATCACCCTCAGCCTTTAGATCGAACTTAGTGAAGAGGTAGTGCTAAGTACTTTAGTGAAGTCCCACTTGGAGAGAATAGAGGTGGTCTAATGCCAAAACTCCCGAATGTCGGACTCGCGAAGTTAATCTGGGTCATTGAGAGTAGAGGGACACATGTCCACAGATCAATGGCTATCTAGAAGTCCGATCATCCGACAGTATCGAAGTACAAACACAAGAGCGCGCAAGTTTCCTTGAAGTTACGCAAGCCGAAGTAAATCCTGGTCATGGATGCTAGGTGCACGTGGTGATAGATCGGGCATGGTTTGGAGTTTGGAACTCCGAGAGGAAGCTGGAAACTACACGCAAAAACTCTCAAATGTCGGAGTTGCGAAGTAATATAGATCGTCAATCTAAGGACCCTTCGGGATCCCTCTCAATCGTCCGATCAACCAAGAAGAATGACTTATGTACAACACTTCGGAGAAGTCCTACTCCACGATGATAGGAGTGTGAAGCGGGTAGAAACCCTCAAACTTCAAAGTTACGAGTTAACGTGAGTTTTATATTCATGGGTCTACGTGGACACACCTTGACCGTGGGATCTAAGAGGTATTGGGAGACAGTTGGTGGGAACTTCGAACTTCGAAGCTCCAAGAGGTTTGGAAAGTAGGTGAAGCTAGGGACCCCCGAAGGATGCCAGTCTCAGATTGATGTGGCACGTCGACATCACCTAGGCTGACATGGACCCCTATCATGTATGCCACATGTCACCCTGATTTGTGCTTCTCACAGGCCTTAAAGGCCATTAGAATGTGACACATGTCACCTCCTGATGAGGACACATGTCACCCCTGGCCTTTGTCATGTGTCATCCCCTTGGTGCATGAATACTCGGCCAAAGTTTTCGGGAGTTCGAAACTTCGGGAAGAATGGGAGGATGGAACGTTAAGACTAAATTTGTTTAAGGGATGGACCTACCTGTTCCTATCTCTGCATATACCATATCACCACGTGTACGTGGGGACCCTTCGGAAGTCTGGGACTTCGGGACTTCGAAGGATTTGCATGTAGAATGGAAAAGAGGTGTTCAATGTCGAAGTGTCGAACGTCGAACTCTCTCCTCGCTTAAGTGTTCAATGAGGAACGAGCCCCGTCATGGGATCGAATTGTAGATGGAATGCCACCGTGGCTGTAGGAACTTGGAGACGATACGTGTGAGGTGGATCCACGTGGGCGCCACATGGCCTTTAACCAATGAGGCTCACAAAACTTTGGAAGGCCATAACTTGCAACCCAGAGCTCGTATTTGAGCCTGGTAGCAGTGTTTAGAATGTTACGGGTGAGTAGAAGAGGATGAAGACCTCGGACAAAGGATTTGAGATGTTTAAGGAAAGCGAAATTTTGATGCCCCGTTCCTTAAAAAGGTAGTTAAGGGGTTGGGTGTGTTACATCACAAAAGGGGTTTGTACAAGATCTTCAACTACAGAATAGTTATGGGAA
>JZKD02S1693554.1:99708-120577 GCA_000966675.3 Picea glauca | reverse complement strand
GTTTCGTCTTTGTGTTAATTGGCAGTAAGTGTCGCTCTTGAACATGACACCCCCTATTCATCATTTGAAGCCGGTTTGGGAAATCCATTTGTCTCTCATTCGATTTGATTACAAGATCCTTCCATGTGTCGTCTTTGAGTCAATGCTGCCAAATCATTGGTCATGTCATCCATATGTTCAAGAGTTGTTCGTCTAAAACTTCGATTGAGTCGGCCATCTGCAGTTATCTTTCATTCTATGTCGGCCTTCCCTGTGTCCAAAGTCCAATTGCCACATACTCTATTTTACTTTCAAAACTCTGTTACTCATTTTGTGTCACTGATGGGGGATACATCAAGGCCCTCCTCTGACGAGTCTTGTTCCGTCGACATCATCACATTATCCAGGATTAAGACTTAGAAATTATTTAGTACCTTGAAGCTTGCATGCCTCAATGGCAAGTTTCTCGCTTTCGACAGTGGGTTTACATCATTGACCCCTGATCGAGAGATTTCGTCAGGTGTTCGACATCAGCTCATTTATTCACATTCATTGGATTGTACTATTGTACCTTGGGAGTCATTTGACATTAATGGTCATTTCCCTCGCACTTGTTGACGGTATACATCAATGACCGGTAATCAAGTGGTTTCTACCATGTTCGACTTTGACACATGTAATCACATGGTCAGATTCGTACTATGGGTGATGGGATTGAAGACCCTGGATATTGTCTTTGCGTCCAGGTTGCGATGGAGTATGTATATTTTGTGACACATAGATCCACTGTGTATAGTTCGTGGCTATGTCGTCTTGATCACACATTTCTCGCACAGATCCATAGTGTATTCAGGTGGTTGTGCTATATTTTGACTACATGGATCCACAGTGTATGATTGGTGGCCATGACCTTTGTTTTTGACGTCATCAGTTTATGATATGAGTATGGGAATGCCTACCTCAGAATTGATATACATAATATTTTGTTGATACTTGGTTGTTTGCAGGGCTCCGATTAGATGTTCTTTTAGTTCTTGACACACACATGCAGCTTACAAAGTCTATTGACTGTCACTGGTTCCACTCTCAGACTTTGGGGGGAATTTTGTTATCCATATTTTTGGTCATCGAGATGATGTCATGATAGTGTCATGATAATGAAAAATAAAACTCTTCACTAAGAACATTTTCATGAGAAAGGTTACACTTGACAGCGTCCAGAAATCATATTTTAAAGATAGTTCGCAGGCTGCATATATACTCTCCTGCTAGAATGATTCATTCCCGCAGGCTGCACTCAGCTGGGGTGCGAACTTCTCACACTGTACTCAGGGTTAGGGTGTGAACATGTTTCTAAAGGAGGAAAATGGATAAGTTCTCCATCCTTCTAGAAGGAATCTTCTAGAAGGATGAGTTGGCTTTCGAATGGTTGGCAAAATACTAAACTAAACTATCCAGATATCTTGGGATCATTCTCTATCCAAGTAACTAAACTATATTCTCCTATATATTGAGGAGATTGATCATGGAAAAGGTTAACAATAACGATGAGAAGCAAGCTAGCAAGAGATTGATGGGAGAATTAGTGAAAAACTGTATGGAGGACTGATGCTACAGCAACAAGAGACAACAGCAAGGTCATCATATGTGGTTGATTTTCTTCATGCATGAGAAAGTGTGTGTGTCAGAGCTAGGAGCCATCGAAAGGAGACCTACGACATCAAGGCTCAGGTTGTAAGTTTCTCTTTCAATTAATCCAATACATGAATATGTCCCTTTCCCATAATGATGATGTCATCTTATTACATGATTCCTTGATCACGTGTATAGACTAGATATTGAATATATTAATCTGCTTGTACTTCGATTGGTTTGTACTGTTATGATTGGATGGTGCAAGAGCTTCGAAGTGGAGCGAAGAACAATAGAGAATAAGGAGAGCGTTCATAAGGTATGTCCGTTATCCATTTCTCTTAGTTCATTCAAAGGTCTAGATCTAGGGAAAGAGTAGTATTCTGTCATGTTTTGTTCTAGATCCAGGTGGATCTAGGGAGATTGGTCTGTGTCCGCACTCACAAATTTATCCATTAACAAGAGGTGGAGTGATTTCGCTCCTCTCATTTGTAACTGCATTTATGAATCCATTGAGTTTCTAAAAGGGAGAATTTTTGTATAAATATATCACCAAAAGAAGAACAAAAGGGCTGGACCTTTTTGGAGACTGATTGTAATAGAGTCTTTTCTGCATTTTGAGAAGTTAATAAAAGCAAATTTGAAGATTCCCGATTCCGTCCCGACTGTGTTACAAGTTTGTTTTCTTGATGTTTCATGTTTCATTTCATTTTACTTTTCATAATTGATGTATATCGCTATACTTTAGTACGACCACTACTATGGCAAAGGGATTTCATATTTCTGTAATTGGTTATTGTCTTTCCTCTGCACCAGCTATCAGTGGGTGTAAGACCAATTTTCATTTACAGAATTATATATTTTTTTACACTATGTCAATTATTTCTATACTAATTTCTTCTTCTGTGTATGTGTGAGTTTTCTATTGTCATGAACTTTACGCTATCTACAGCTAAATGTTTTTTCTCTCACCCCCACATCTTTTTACCAAAAAATAATACAGTTACGGGAAAGGGCCTTCAGTTTGCATTCCTATTTTGTTCTTCATGCAGAAGTTTCTCTTTATTTCAACCAAAATTGAAACAGTGTTGAAATCTCTCTTTAAATCTTTTCTTACTGGTAATGTTACTCAATGACCGTTCCTACAGCAACTCAACCAAACATTGAACCCAGACTACCTAATCAAACACATATTTCTCTAAATATTTTTGATACAATCCTTAAAACCGCTAACACCTGGGAAGAACTTGAACGTTCATGGGAAGCCATTGAGCAAGATATTACTACCCAGGAACAGTTGGAAGCTACACAACGAGAACGTAGAAATCTTCATTAGTTTTCTATACCGAAGGTTAGTGTAATCCTTTATCAACCTTTATCATACTTTCGGATGCCTTGACACTGTAATTTTAAGCCTTAAGTACAGACTCAGGAACAACATCTTTCTGGCGCCATTGTCGGGGAGCGAAGTTATGAAATCTTTTCCCTAGGAAAACGACAAATTATTTCATTGATAGTGTTACTCTTTAATAGTGAACATAGAGTGCACACAGTTTTAAGGCTTTTTAAATCTTTCAATTGGCGACTCCACTGAAACACAAACTGGCGTCTGGTAGAAATCATACTAGACAGAACTCGGGTGGCAAGCTGATTACCCCTGTTAATAATCCTAAAAAAAATTTAAGAGTGAGAGGCTTGTTTGAGGCAACTGCTTCAGTTAATAAACCCAAAAACCCACTTTTAAAGACTAAATGCCCTTCAGAACCTCCTACTTCCTGCAGCCCTCTATCTGATACCAAATATCCGGAAACAAACTACTCGGAATTTAGAAGTGATCCACATCAGACTTTCCCATCTATAAACAAGGGAAAAGGTCCTT
Source organism: Picea glauca (assembly GCA_000966675.3). Lineage (NCBI taxonomy): Eukaryota > Viridiplantae > Streptophyta > Pinopsida > Pinales > Pinaceae > Picea > Picea glauca. The sequence continues at coordinate 117,087 of JZKD02S1693554.1, read as the reverse complement.
TAGAAAAATCGTTATCGTTTGACATACCAGCCTTTCTTCAGCAGAACTTCCCAGTTTCGCCTGATTCAAAAGAGTGTGTTACACCCTCATTCCCTACTCCCAATTCGATGGCAAGTGTCGGAGGAGGAGGTCCAAATGTCCCTCCTCCCAGAGTATTTGCAAAAGTAGCAGTGAGATACGCTCCCCTAGTTTTACCCGTTCACCTCCATGATTTACCTGATAACTACATCAAGAATCTTCCTAAGTTCACTAGGGAGGGAGATCTAACCGCAGCTGAGCATATAAATTTTTTTGATCAGTTCGCTGACATCTGTGGTATTGAGCACGAGGATGTTTATTCGAGACTTCTTGTACAGACCTTTGAAGGACAGGTCTCAACTGGGTTTAGGAGCCTTCCTGCAGCTTCTATTCGGACATATGATGCATTGGAAGATACTTTCCTCAGACAATGGGGAGAGTGGAAAGATCACTTATATTACCTTACCGAGTTTGGGTCTCTAAAGAAAAAGAACTTAGAAATAGTTATGGAATTTATTCTGAGATTTAACAAGCTGTATAATAAAATTCCAGCCACTGTTAAACCTTCCAAACCCTCAGCCAAAGTAACCTTTGCGGGAGCTTTCGAACCTGATTTTGCTCTACTTTTGTGAGAAAGAAGAGGAGCCACCCTAAATAGAATGCAAGATGATGTTGTCGAAATAGAATCTAATATGATGGCTTCAGGCAAGTTAAAGGCTAAAGTAGAAACAGTCAACCGAGAAAATAGACACTATAGGGAACCAGCGGGTCCTTCGGGGTCAAATAGATATACTGATGGCAGAGTAGATGATATGGCCCGAATAATTAAAGAATTGTCTAACAAAATCTCTAGGATGGAGTTGGATCAGGCTAAAGCTGATTCTTCTAACAAAAAGGACTTCAGTAGAAACCCAAATCCCCAAAATCAACAGAGGCAAATAAAGAATGAAGATCAAAAAATACAAGCCCCACTAAAAAACGAAAATTTTATAGGAGCAAATGACCTCCAAGACTTCGGAGATTCAGAAGATGAAGTCGTGTGTTTCGGTGATGAATGTTCCCAGTCATTTTTGACCAAGGAAGACTATGAGAAATCTTTAAATACCTCTCAACCTTCTAATGAAGATGAAGAAGGTGATCATCCTGACCTCTGCGTATCTCAACCGGAAACAGAAATGATAGTGGCTGATTTTCAACCCAAATACAATCTAAGATCAAAAAATAAGACCACCTCAACTGACCAACCTAAAATAATCCTTCAAAGGGGTCAAGCTCATGAACCTCCTTTGGAAGAAACATTGTTACCCAGCAATAAAATCAAGGTAGCAAAAACTCAAGAGTCCGACGTGAAAAAAGTTGAAACCCAAACAAAAGAAACTGAACCAGTAGAGAAAGGTATATCTTCAGCTAAGATCACGAGTAATAAAGCAGTCCAGACAAATAAGTCGGAAAGGAGAAGCTCGGAAGTTTTAACCTAAGAAACAGACAAGGTGAATTTATCTTTTAATTTCGAAAATGAATTAAATAAAATTAAGATATCGATTCCTTTGGTAGAATTAGCAAAAAAACCCACTTATCGGAAGCAAATCGCCAAAATAATGGGTGTCAATGAGTCAGAAAGTCACTCTGATGTTATCAACCTAGAAGACGACAGACCTAACATCACCTTTGGTCCTCATTTTGAGGGTTCTAAAGATAATGTCGCTCCATTCTACATCACCCTGAATATACAGGATCTATTACTACATAATTGTATGTTAGACTCCGGGGCTTCACATAATGTTATGCCCAAAATTATAATGGAGAGGTTGGGCCTCCAGATCACTAGACCCTATGGAGATCTATACTCTTTCGATTCAAGAAAGGTTAAATGTATGGGGATGATAAAATATCTGGTTGTTACCCTGGCTCAGGTCCCGATCAAGAGTATCTTGATGGATGTGGTTATTGCAGATACTCCTCCCAAATATGGTATGTTTTTATCCAGATCATGGGGAGCCAAGTTGGGGGGTTCTCTACAATTGGACATGTCATATGCCACAATTCCTATATTCGGTGGTCAGTTTACCCAGTTTTACAAAGAAACAAGATTGGCATACTGTCAGTGATCCTCAAAATCCAAATAACTTTCCCATTTACGTTGCAGACCAAGATCTGGGAAATTGCATATTGTCATTTGATGATGGTTTAGATGGGTTTCCAAAAGAACTTGATATGAAGCAAGAAGAGCTTAGCCCCGTGACTGAAGAACTATGCAAAAGTGGTATCTGGAAACTGTACTTCGATGGTGCTTCGTCTTCTGAAGGAGCTAGTGCTGGCATACTTTTAGTAGCGCCTGAAGGTAAGTTTATTGTTCCTTTCTCATATTGTTTGCAATGGGATATATATTACACCAATAACGTATGTGAATATGAAGCATTAATCTTAGGTTTGGAGGCAGCAAAGAAGTTAAATATAAAAAACTTGGAGGTTTACGGTGACGTTGAATTGATAGCAAGACAAGTAAACCGACAATACCAAGCTAAACATCCCAGGCTAAGAACATACAGAAATTGTGCTTGGGATTTGATGGAGAATTTTTTCTCATCTATAAAGGTCCATTTTATTCCTCGCACAGAGAATTTACATGCTAACGCATTGGCTAAGGCAGCCTCAACCTTTTCTCCTCCCACGAACGTTAAACTGAAATATCATATTGAAATCAGATATAAACCCTCTATACCCGAAAATGTCGAACACTGGCAGATCTTTGAGGATGACGAACAAATTCAGAAATTTCTTATGGCAATAGGTGAGTTCTCTGAAACTCATCCAGACCAAGAAAACCAAAATGACCTGATGTGGATTATGCAAGAGGGTGAAGATCCTGAAACCTTTCGAGATAAAATAGCAGATCATCGCATGTTGGTCCTTAAAAACAACCAGGTCCTGAAAGGCTTAATTCCTTTAGAAAGACTCTTTGATCAGAACGACATACCTGTGAAATCCACTTTGCAGCCCCAACCAGAAGAAGTGGAGGATTGCAACATAGGAACTGAAAAAGAAGCCAGTATAGTAAAGATATCTAAATTCCTCCCTCCCAAGATAAAAGACCAATACAGATACCTACTCAAACAGTATACAGATGTTTTCGCCTAGTCCTATGAAGAACTTCGAATGTATGATACTTCTGTGATAGAGAACAAGATACCGTTGAAGCCCGGGGTCAAGCCTTTTAGGCAAAAACTTAGGCAAATTAACCCCATTTTGTTTCCCGTCATTGAAAAGGAAGTTAAGAAGCTTTTAGATGCGAAAATAATTGTACCTCTAAGGTACTCAGATTGGGTGGCAACTTTAGTCCCTGTCAGGAAAAAGAACGGAGAAATCAGACTATGTGTGGATTTCCGGAACTTGAACAGGTCCTCTCTTAAGGATAATTATCCGCTCCCCAAAATGGACCACGTCCTGGAAAGGGTAGTTGGAGCGAATCGAATGTCTATGATAGATGGGTTTTCTAGGTATAACCAAATCGCCATGAACGAGCTAGACAGAGAAAAAACCGCTTTCACCACACCATGGGGTACATTCATGTATGATAAAATGCCTTTTGGATTGATGAATGCAGGGGCTACATTCCAGCGTGATATGGACATCGCTTTCATTGGAGAAAGAGACAAGTTCGTAGTAATCTACCTTGATGATTTAACGGTTTTCTCTAAAACCGATGAAGAACATTTGATCCATTTAAAACAGACTTTCGAAAAATGCCGCAGGTATGGCCTATCTTTGAACCCGAAGAAATCACATTTCGCTATGCAGGAAGGTAATATTCTGGGGCATATCATATCTAAATATGGGATCAGGATCGATCCTAAGAGGATTGAAGCAATACAAACTATCAGGATTCCTAGGAACTTAAAAGAAATTCAATCTTTCTTAGGTACAATAAATTTTTTACGAAGGTTTATACCTAATTTTGCTGAGATTGTCAAATTGATCACAGGAATGCTAAAAAAGGATAGCAGAGTAAATTGGACAACCAAGGATAAAGCGTCATTCGGGCATATTAAAAAAGTCATCAGTGAAGCACCTGTGTTAACAATCCCAGAATACTTGAGAGATTTCCTCATCTTCTCGTTCGCTTCTGAACATACTATCGCTGCGGTGTTGCTACAAAAGGATGATGAAGGCTTTGAACGCCCGATCACATTTTTTAGCAAGATCCTTAGAGACGCCGAACTAAAATATGATATAATAGAAAAATAGGAGTATGCAATGGTGAAAGCCCTTAAAGCATTCAGAACTTACATTCTGCATTCAAAAATTATCGTGTACGTACCAACCAGTGTTATGAAAGATATATTGGTACAACCAGATAGTGAAGGAAAAGGAGGGCATTGGCTCGCTAAAATACAAGAATTTTATCTGGAAGTAAAGCCTACTAAATTGATAAAGGGGCAGGGCCTAGCCAAACTCTTGGCTGAGTCAAACCTTAGAGCTCTTGACATCAATTTCCTACAAGGGGAAGACGGAGACACACATTTGCAAGAGTCGGATGACCAGACACATCCAAGCAAGGTTGACGAAAAATTCATGTCATCGGGATGGTATAAAGATATAGTTTTCTATTTGTTAAAATTGAAATGTCCAGATGGACTAACACCAACCAAATGCAGAACTTTAAAACTTCATGCTGTAAAATATTGCATCTCCGAAAATCAAATATATTGGAAGGATCCACTCGGGTTCTTACTAGTCTATTTGGTTGAGTCGGAAACCCCACGGGTTGTAGAAGAATTTCATGAAGGAATCTGTGGAGTACACCATGCATGGAGAGCCACGGCCTACAAGATCCTGAGGGCCGGATACTATTGGCCAAAACTATTTTCAGACGTCAATGCCAAAGTACGTCCCTGTTACTCATGTCAAATATTCGTTGGTAAGCAGAAACTCCCTGCACTACCACTCGTTCCAGTCAAAACTGAAACCCCATTTCAACAATGGGGATTAGACTTCATAGGGGAAATTAATCCCCATTCCAGTGCTCAGCATAAGTGGATCTTAACAGCCACAGATTATTTTACAAAGTGCGTGGAAGCAATTCCAATCAAAAGGGAAACAGATTCGGTGGTGATCGACTTCTTGGAAGATAACATCTTGTCGAGATTCGGGTGTCCCCGAAAGATTGTTACTGACAACGCCCAGGCCTTCAAATCCATGGCTATGATCAATTTATGCCTGAAGTAAAGTATCGTTCTCGGCCATTCCACTGCTTATTACCCTCAGGGAAACGGGCTGGCCGAATCATCTAACAAGAGCCTGGTAAATGTAATAAAAAAGGTACTGAATGAAAACAAAAGGTCCTGGCATGTGCATTTGAAGTATGCATTGTGGGAAAACCGCATCAACACTAAAAGATCTATCGGCATTTCGTCGTTTCAGATGGTCTATGGGACCGAGGCGGTTCTACCTATAAACTTAGTGTTTCCAGTGATGAAACTATGGCGGGATCATAACGAAGAACCCAATCATGTAACCAGGAGAATTAACCAGTTGATTGAGGTTCAACAGATCAGAGTGGAGGTTGATGAGAAAATCCAGAAATATCAAGACGATATGAAAGCATTGTTCGATCTCAAGGCAAAGGACGGAGATTTCCTCCCAGGTGGCTTGGTGTTAATATGGGATGCGAGAAGAGAAGAAGCTGCGAAGCATGGAAAATTTGACCACCTTTGGTATGGACCATTCAGGGTCTCGGCTCCAGAAGGAAAAAATTCCTTTCTTCTGGAAAATATTGATGGAGAAGTTCTCAGCGCCCCTATCAACGGGCGGTACTTGAAGCACTACATGACCTGACAGTCGTCGGATAAAATAGAAATAAAATGAAATAAAAAATTATATGTATATATTTGTAAATAAATATATTTTATTATGAGTTTTTGTACATATTTATGTTTTCGTTCAAACATTTACTTTTAATTTTTGGTTTTCGTCCTAAATTCTCAACACATTTTCAATAAAATTTGTATTTGTTTTTGCAGGATTCCAGTTGCAGACGAAACTAGCTGAAAAAATAATATGCATCTCGGTGTTTGAAATAGAACGACAAAAAACAGGTGATACATAAGATAATTCATAGTCCACAAAGAAATTGAAAGAAAATACAGAGGTGAGTTTTCTCAATACACATGTCATGAAAGGTTGTTTTAGAAATCTAAGGTAATATTGTTCAAATTGCAATATAAAGGTTAGATAACAGGATTATTTTTGGCTTCATAATCCTCAAACTAAATAATTCGAATGAATATATTAAACCCAAAAACAGTCAGTCATAATTTTTGTTCCTAAATATATCCGAAAACCAGTCCCGAACTGTTGTGACCTTTTGTATATTAAGCCATTGAATTGCTGCCTTGTTTTCTGTCTATATTTGGTCCTAACTTTTAGCGAGTCACTACCTTCCCGAGTCTTTGTGAAGAGATAAAGGTCTTTCGTTTTAAACCTCAGGAATTCTGAAGCAGATCCTAATGAGAAAGCTGGTCTTCACAACTACTTGATCTTCTGCTAAGCTAAGGAACGTTTATAGCGATCCTAACTTTCCTACGTTTTTCGACAGCATCGAAAAAATCAAAGCTTGCTTGAACAGGATGTTCCTTAAAATTTTATTATTCTCCCCTATCTCCCTAAAAACCAAAGGTCTTGTGTGGGTCAAAGGAAGGTTGATACCGAGTAATCAAAATAAGTGGACAGACCTCTGATAAAAAATATTACACAGATCTCAGCCCTGATAAAAGTTGATTGCTCCCATCTTCGTGTTTTAAAAATAAATACTAAGACAGGTGGTGAAAGGAAATTCAGAAATGATTTCCCCCACCTAGTCCATTAAGACGATGAAAGGAAATTCAGAAATGATTGCCCTCGTCTTAGCATTTAAACGCATAAATATTTTCCGAAGTGGTGAAAAGAAATTCAGTAAAAAAGGGGTTAGACAACTTCACCGGGGTACTGAACAGGCTCGCTGGAAGTGAAGCAATGTCTGAGGGATCTGTAAGGCTGTTACACATAAAATATCAATCTACTCCGGTAACCAACACTTTCTGAAAGCCTGATCATTTCCCCAAATTCCGATGGGACTTTCCTATTTAAAATTATATAATAACATTCTTTTAATGCAAACTGAGAATCGTAAGATCTGTTGAATATCCTAGGGTCGTTTTGAATGTCTTAAAGCGTCCTCAAAGTTAGTAGAGAGAAAGGGAAAGTTGTGAAAGTGACTTCAGTTGTGTTTGGAAAGAGTATCTGAGTTCGAAAAAAAATTTGAGGTGCAAAGCGAAGATTTCCCTCCCTTTCTATCTTTTTCCTTGAAATTTTTCTGTTGATTTTAGCGTGTGACCCCATTTACCAAATATTGGCACCTGGTCTATTGTTCTTCCCGCCTCACAGGGAAGCAAGATCCCTAGTTGGAAACTATGTTGGAGCCGCCCTTGTTTTTTACCTTTCAAAAAAATTTCAATTTTTGAAACTTGAAATCTAAGTAGACTTCTTTTTTCCTTTCGAGATCTTAAAACTCTGAAATCTTGTTGCCTGAACAGAAATTATTTTCCTATCTTTAAAACAAATCCATTCTCACAAGTGCGATCGCTCTTTTGTTTTATTTTCGGGGTCTCGCAAGTCGGATACTTTAATCTTTGAATTCACAAGCCCCGAGTCGCAAAACTGCGAACTTGTTTTTAATTTTCGCCCAAGGCATTAACACCTTTAACCTATGATTAGTCTTCGTCGGGGTTTCGTGCCTCGGCATTCATCAAACCCAATTTTTTGTTTTGGCAGCCCCGATACCCGAGAACACAATAACTTTGTGATAACCTTGGTCAGAGATTAAAGGTAAAAAACTAACCATGGTTAAATTTGGTTCTCGGCACCTCGCCATTTTTGGCACTTTCTTTCATAAAGTTAAAGCTCCTAAAAAACCTGACTCACGAGGTTGCGACATGAATATAGCAAGATTAATTAGTAGCCTAATCTAAAATTGTCTTCCCGTAATTTGAGCCTTAATTATCACTACATCGCAATATCGCGACTCGGCATATCATTCTCCCAAAAATCTGTCTTCAATGTTCCGAGTCGCGATATGGCAAATAAATTAATTATATAATTAAGGATGCACCCAAATCAAGGTTACTATTAATTAAGCTAAAATTGGCACTCGCAGTCTCGCGAGTCAAAGAGTCAAAATGTTAAAAGGAAATTCATGATGCGACGAACAGCGAGAAAATGATTTAAGTTGCTAAGATTTGATTTTTTGAATTTAAACGAGATACGTCCCGCATACCGAGGTTTGCACACTCCACGAGGTAACTACTTGCTCTCCATAAACCGACTGCCTATCAAGCCATCGAACATTGATGACATTAATGAAAAATTAGGGTAAATCCACGAATAAATAAGATCGGATTTATGCAATAAATTTGTTTCCATTTGCGATTTGACAGATTTATTTCAAATATATGAGAGTTTCATTCTATTTTAACATTTCTCATAAGCGCACAGAGCTCACCTTTCTCCAAGCGAACTAATTTCTGCATGTATACACAGGTCTATCACAGAAGAGCGAAAAAGCAAGCTTCATCCATGGCTCCATGGAAAGCTGCGAAGGCAAAGGTCGAAATCGCAGCACAGGGTTCCGACACTGTCTCTGATACTTCACCTCGGACTGGCGGCTCAGTACCCAACTGGTCGTTTGTTTCATATATTCTTCAATCTGAATTGGTGAATTACTCAGACTCTGATGACAATGATAACAAAAAAGACGACTTGAACACAAAATACAAGATAGTTGTTCAGTCGGGAATGCACCTGGTTGCAACCAGACCACGATTGCTCCCATACTACGACATGATCCAATGGGCATTGGATCACATAGACCTACCCACCGGGACTGTCATAAGTGACCAAAGGACCACGGTCGCAACTTTCAGACCAGAGCATATCCAAAACATGTACAAGCTCCCAGCAACTTCTGAATACACATATAATGTTGAATTCCTGGAAGAATTCAAAAATAAGGAGTGCACAGAATATGACAAAACTATGCCAGGTTTGATAAAAGATTGGGTTTCGCGCTCCGTGAAATTTAGAGAGAATGAACAAGGTGTATATTCAATTGCTTCGCTGGAGCCACAATATATGTATGTGGCAATGATGACATGTCGACTGTTCGGAAGGGAGCATACTTCGCATTTCTACATTGCGTGGGTACCTCTCATATTTCGGGTAGTAGAAGGTTGCTCATTTAATTGGGCAAAGATACTCTCGGATAGTTTGTTCAACCGGATTACAGAGTATCAGGAGAAAAAGGCAGCCAGGGGACCATCCGCATTCTTCATGTCTACGTATATCATGGATGTGATATGCTCCATGACACCTTTTCCTTTGATGAATTGGGCTTGGAGTCCAACTCAAGAAAAAACTGTGCATGAATATCACGACAAACTGTGGGAAAATAAAGCAAATGAATTTATTTATGATATTTTCAATTGAGTGATGGTGCCCCTGCACATCACCATTTTTGGTCGTTCGCCACCTTGAATCTCGAATACAATTGCTTCAAATCTGAAGGGTATCGCGGACTGGTACGTAGAAGCAGATTTTTCCTATTTCAGAGTGTTCGAAGCTACTGTTCCTCCGTTTGTGCTACCACTATTTATTCCCGACAAGTTGGCCTGTCGCGAGATTGCCCGATAAACAGTGATTGGAGGAGTGAGTAAAGATCTCAAAGCATCATCAAAAAAGGTATGGTCGTTTTTCCCCGTTCGGCTGAATTCTTATTCCTTATTGGATTTTGGATATGCTAAGGCTGAGGCTGCAACTTTAGAATACTTGAGTTTGTTCTCTATTGAGTATAAAAAGAATGATCCTCAGAAAATTGTAAGTGCCCATTTGTCAAATTGTGGGTTGAAGAAGTTTGAACACGAGTGTTCACCCTCGGATGATATTTTCCGAGGGGCGAGGTCCTATGGGGAAGTGCTAGTTCGAATCAGATCTTTAGCACCCGAAGACATGGCCACTGTTTTAAAGTTTCAGGAGCATAGAAAAAGATGTCTCCCCATTGTGCTAGGAGGTCTAGGTCTTTCCAAGGATAAAGAGAAGGAAGCTGAAAGTTCTGAGGGCCAAACTTCTAACCCAGAAAAACGTCAGGAAGGGGAGAAAGAGAAGAATCCCGAGAAGGAGAAGAATCCCGAGACAGAAAAAGAAACTACTAACCCACCCAAGGAACATAGTCCAGAGGTGGAAGTAAGAAACACGGACCCGCCAGAAACTCAGAATCCAGAGACTGAGATGAAGACCTCTGATCCTCCGATGGAACAGGACTCATTCAGCACACCAGGAAAGGCGGCAAAGCAAATCGGGGAACCCATCACTTCTGTCACCCCTTTGCAGTCAATGCAAGTAAATATAGGAGAAGGATGGATTTTCAGTGAAGAACTAAGGCCCATCAGAGCAGAAGAACTTCCTCCCAATGAGTTCTTCTTCTACAAAAAGAGAAAAGAAGTTGTGAAAAGGGAGTTCAACCAGGAGGAAGGATCAACTGCTAAAAAATTCAAAGTAATGACAGATGGAAAAAAAAAAAGGATTGATGAATTCACCACAGAGATAGCAGGAACTCTAGGAGCGTACGCATCGGCGAATCAATTCCCGGTCGCGATGTTGAAAAATCATCTCAAAAGAAAGAATCGCCTGATCAAGACTCTCGAAGCTCGAGTAGCTTCGGCTGCAGAAAACGCTAAGAGTCAAGCGAGTGGAGAAATAGAACTGGCCCGATTGGCCGATAAAAAGGAAATCAAAGTCTTAAAAACCAAGTTGGAAAAAGCAAATTCATTTATCTGAGATGGTCAGATACAGTCGGGACAGCAAAGGGGTATGATCACAGAGTTGCGAGCTCAGTTAGAGATCATTGAAATCAGGGTGATCGACATCGAGGGGTTTAAATCTCGAGCTATCGATATTCGGAGCAGAATCTCTTCTACACAACAGAGTCTGCTAGACAAAGTGGGAGCGATTCGAGAATATTGCCTATTAATGCATCGGATTTCTGAGAATCTGATTGTCAAAGAAAGAAACGTAGAGGCTGCTCGGGTCGCTTTTCAAGAGGCATCGATAGCTACTAACAACAGATTTTCAGCAGATTCTCCCGGACTCACCATTGTTGAACAAACTAGGGGTAATATTTTGTTAAAGGATTGGGAACATAATATTACCTTAAGCAAGGAACAGGTCCAAAAAGTAACCAATGCATTAGAAGAAGCCTTCAATGCTATAGATGGTGAGTTGTTAGGAATGGAGAGTGGAGGTGACTCAGAAACGTTGAGGCAAATAAATGTAGATCATATTTCCCTCGACATGAAGGAGAAGAATGAGAGAGATTCAGCGGAAATCTCTAAGATGGACAGGGTAGACCTGGCTCAAGTTGACGAATAATTGATTCAACCTAGCGCACAACTCAGTGCCCTTGACATCATTGATGCACAAATGGGTAATAAACTTCCACAGTTAGCCTGAGAGTGCTATTTTACCGAGGCTAGTTGTCAAGCGGAACCTTCACAGCTAGTATCCCAGTTTGTGGACAAATGTATCATGTACACTGAATCCACGCGAAGACAAGCACCTGACACCTTTTGAAAATAGAGGAGGAGAGATGGAGTGACTTCGCTCCTCCCAGCTGTCAAGCGGAGCCTTCACAACTTGTATCTCGGTTTGTGAACAAATGTATCATATGCACTGAATCTCGCAAAGACAAGCACCTGGAACTTTTTGAAAATAGAGTAGGAGAGGTGGAGTGATTTCGCTCCTCTCGTTTGTAACTGCATTTATGAAGCCATTGAGTTTCTAAAAGGGAGAATTTTTGTATAAATAGATCACCAAAAGAAGAACAAAAGGGTTGGACCTTTTTGGAGACTGATTGTAATAGAGTCTTTTCTGCATTTTGAGAAGTTAATAAAAGCAAATTTGAAGATTCCTGATTCCGTCCCGACTGTGTTACAAGTTTTTTTTCTTGATGTTTCATGTTTCTTTTCATTTTACTTTTCATAATTGATGTATATCGCTACACTTCAGTACGACCACTACTATAGCGAAGGGATTTCATATTTCTGTAATTGGTTATTGTCTTTCCTCTACACCAGCTATCAGCGGGTGTAAGACCAATTTGCATTTACAGAATTATATATTCGTTTACACTATGTCAATTATTTCTATACTAATTTCTTCTTCTATATATGTGTGAATTTTCTATTGTCATGAACTTTACGCTATCTACAGCTAAATGTTTTTTCTCTCACCCCCACATCTTTTTACCAAAAAATAATACAGTTACAGGAAAGGGCCTTCGGTTTGCATCCCTATTTTGTTCTTCATGCAGAAGTTTCTCTTTATTTCAACCAAAATTGAAACAGCGTTGAAATCTCTCTTTAAATCTTTTCTTACTGGTAATGTTACTCAATGACTGTTCCTACAGCAACTCAACCAAACATTGAACTCGGACTACCTAATCAAACACATATTGCTCTAAATCTTTTTGATACAATCCTTAAAACCGCTAACACCAGGGAAGAACTTGAACGTTCATGGGCAGCCATTGAGCAAGATATTACTACCCAGGAATAGTTGGAAGCTATACAACGAGAACGTAGAAATCTTCATTAGTTTCCTATACCAAAGGTTAGTGTAATCTTTTATCAACCTTTATCATACTTTCGGATGCCTTGACATTGTACTTTTAAGCCTTAAGTACAGACTCAGGAACAACAGTCACAACATGAAAAAGAGTCTTATCCATAAGAAAACTTGGGATAAAATCATAAAATGGGTAGCGCTAAGCTCACCCTTTCTCATTTGTTTTCACCAAGGTCTTATTTCCTAAGGTAAAAATATCAAAATTTACTCAAATAAAAGGTATTTTAACAATCCCTTTCCAATTTTTATTGAAACAAACATCCCTAACCTAATTCCTAACCTAAAAAACTAACTTATTAATCCTGCTTAGATTGTTGGATTAATTATTACTCTAACCTAGCTAATTATGCCAAGATTAAATTGTTTGACCAAATTTATTCACTAACCTATCGACATAAATTTAAAAGGTTTGATCATGATTATACAGTATGAGTCAAACCAAATTTATTTTTCATGGGGTTTTATATTTTCTCTTTTTTATTATTTTTATACCCTCGTTTCATTTTTTCTATTTTTATCCTTTTTCTTTTCTTTTTCTTTTTCTTTTTCTTTTTCTTTTTCTTTTCTTTTTCTTTTTCTTTTTGTAAATCATTTGCAGAATAAAATATTATTTACAATAAAATATGACTAGAAGAAGAAATTATAATCACTAGGTGATACTATGAAATATAGGGTTATAACACAACACAATCCAAAAATCGAACCAACTCTATAGTAATTCACCCAAACAAAGGAAATCAAGCTCCACCAAGGTAATAAGACCAGCAACAAGAGGGAATTAACCACCAACAAGAAATACGACTTCCCACAAGGGAAAAATCGTCCCTCCCTTCTCAGAAACTCACCCCACATAAAAGTGAATCGTCCTTGCACATTGTAACTCACCCAGCAATGAGAAAGATCGACCCACACTCTAACAAACTTGATCCCACAGAATATATCTCAGCCACCAATTAAATCTCAATCCGAACCAAAGAAATCCCTGCTATACCAAATGAACTCTATTGCAAGTAAGCACAATGTTGAAATCTGAGTGATTTTGATCCTAAGACTAGCTAGGGTGTATTGTTGCAACACCAAAACTGGTAAATGAAGGGTTTCCAAAGAAAACCCTAGTCTCTCTTCTCAAGATCTCTCCAAAAAAAAATTCTCAAATGAGCAATTGCAAGAATGATCATAGACTTCTTCTATCCCCTTTTTTTTATACTTCTAACTTGGGATTTTCTTTCTGTCTCTTATGAATGTGGGATAATAACCCCACTTGAAATTTTTTCCCTAGCCCATGGAAACTCAATTAGGCTAGCGGAATTCTCTCTTAGAGAGATTAGGAAGATGGGGACATTACAAATTTGCAGTTATTGGATTACTCTAAGGTGGTGATTGGCTGGGAAAATGACAAAATCAAGATCTAGGATATTCATTTGACATATTTTCTCTCTTATATTTGTGATTTGATATGTGGTCTGGATTAGTCCTCCTTCATCCATATCTACTGAGAAATTGAACTCTACAGTAGATTCACTATCTAAGGAAGATTTGACACTGCAGGTTGGATCCCTATCCTCTCATGAGTTTTTCAAAGGGTAGGTGGTCCAAGATATGTCATCTCTTTTCTAATTTTCATTTTCATGATGTATCCATGATCATTTTGCACATTTTATGGGCCTTAGTGTTAAGGCTCCAAGTTGTTAGTGCATAAATTGTTGGGCCAGCTATAAGGGTATGTTTAGAAGTCTCGATATGTAAGTTTGGGGATGTATGGGCCCTTCAGAAAGCAAGTTTCCTTACCCAGATTTTCACAGTTTTGTAAATCTACGATCAGTCCCCTTTAAGATAGGCTCATGTATATTCTCTTATATATATATATATATATATATATATATATATATATTATAAATAATAATAAACTAATTTTAAGGTAACAGTAAAGAAAGACATTAGTCCTTACCTACTACCATCTTTATTTTCCACCTCCTTCGCATTCTACAACCCTAGCCCTCGTCATCACCTCCCTATTTCTTTCGTCCCCCATTGCTTCGACAGTCCCGGATCCGGATCCCCCCTAGACTTCCTCAACGAGGTCGTAGCCTTCAAGGCTCTTGTTGGTTCGTTGATCCCTCCCCCCCCCTGCAGCCCAGTACCTCCCATTTCGTGAAAACACTGGATCAGATCCCGAAGTAATAATCCCTTCTATCGCAACGAGAAGAAAGGCTCTCTCCTTTTCATCCAGAGCGCTTGTAGGGAAGTTCATGGGGTTATGGCCTTCACCGTGGCAGATCAATCTATGGATTGAGAGGAACTGACACCCCTTGGTTCAAGGACGCATGAATCACTTATTTTGTGGTAAGGGCTTCTATATATTTTACTTTGAGCATAAATCAGATAGAGACCTCATCTTCAAAAATGGTCCTTACTTTTTCGTCCCAAGAGGGTTATACTTAAATAAATGGACTCCATATTTTGATCCAGAAAATGACATCCCCTCAGCCGTGTCGGTTTGGGTGAGACTTCCCCATTTACCTTTTCACTATTGGGGTGATGAAGTTTTGAAACGTATAGGCAATACCCTCGGAAAATTCATTGATAGGGTTGAACCTAAAACTAGTATGTACTCTTGTGCTAGGATTTGTGTGGAAGTAGATCTAGAAAAAGGGCTCCTAGGAGAAACCAAGTTAAAATTAGATGACTGAACCCATACTCAGAAATCAGATTATGAGCAGCTCTCATTCAAATGCAAGTCTTCTCACGAATATGGTCATTTTGCAAAAAATTGCCCCAATAGAAAACAATCTCAAGAAGTCGATGCACCATAGCAGGAGGAAGGGTGGCAGCAGGTTAGGAAGAAAGCCAATAACATCAAAGGATCAAGCTCCAGACCTGGACCATTGGATCTCTCCCCAACCCGGGGGCCTTGTGTCCAAACCATCCTCCCAAATCCCCTCCCAAAAAATCCCCCTCCAACCCCTCCATTCTCCCCCCCTGCCCAATCAAAATTCCTTTGAACCGCTTGGTGAATCCTCCTCAAAGAAAAATCCCCCCTCAGCGCTAGTTTTGGGTCTGATCCCCCTCTTTTCCCCGGCTATAGTCAAAATAGTAGAAGAGTCAGATGAAAATGAACCCTCTAAAAAGAACACGCAAGAAATAGAACAAGAAGTTAACGAAGATCCCCACTCAAAAGAACTTCACAACCAAGAGGAGGAAGAAGGAAAACTTCCACCAGAAAAGCCAAGAAAGTTGGGACAAAGAACAAACAAGGAAGTTAGAGAGGAAACAACTTCAAAAGAAAAGGCACAAGGCAAGCAACAATCTATAGAAAACTACATGTACACCTCAACACGAAAAGGAGGCACTAAAGGATCAGACTACCCGGCTCATGGAAGTCAGGCTTCCTCCACCCCTCGTCATTGAATTTTTTCTCCTGGAACTGCAAGGGCTTCAGCAGCAATTCTAAAGCTGAAGCTCTAAGAGATATAAAAAAAATTCCCAACCCCTCAGTAATCCTCCTCCAGGAGACCAAAATGGAGACGTCAACTATTCTAGAAACAACAAAGAAAGTTTGTAAAGCCATAGCTGGAGCAGTTGTTAGCTCTCAAGGATCCTCTGGCGGCATTGCAACTCTTTGGGATGAACAAATATGGACTCTTGAGGTAACTCTAGAAAATCAAAGTTAGCTTTTAACTATTCTAAAAAATAAGGATAACAGTAATAGCATCTCAGTAGTTAATGTCTATATGCCCAACTCCTACAAGGATAAAATGGCTTGCTGGAATTCCCTTGTGATGCGAGAGCATCTCCCAAGACAAGCAAGCCAACGCAGAAGACAAAGGATAGCTGGGCACACGCCCGCACAAATTTTTGAATTTTCCCTTGAATTTTATGAGCCAAACATAAATGAGATCATTTAATGAAGGTGCCTTGGTATAATGTAATCAGACCTTGAGCGCCCCGCTCTCGTTTGAAGTAGACAAAGGCATTTATAGTAGTAAATGTAAGTAGGTAGAATTGAATATTAGATTCGACAATTCTAGAAGAAAGAGGGAGAACGGATATAGACACCCTCATTGTGCATTGTAACATAGTTTTTTGGAAGAGTTAGGAGAATCCAGAGAGCATTGAGAAGAGAAGCAGAGAACTGTGTAGAAACACCCATGTACAATCATTTGGATTAATAGAAGAGTTTAATTCAAATTCATGGAGTTGTGTTTGTTCTCTGTGTATGTGTGTTGAATGATATGCTCACGAGTATTTACTTCCTGTTATGTATTTGTTATTTTGTTGTGTATATGGTTTCATGTGTTGAGATTGAAATCTGAAAGGAAGTAGAAGGAATGAGTTACAATTGTTTCTCTATCTGACTGAGGATTCCTGCAAGGAGTGCGTTGACAGAAGGCTTGGATAGTCTAACTCTTGTTCTTATTCCCCCCAGAATCGAAATTGGGTTACGCGAGCCGTGCAAGGAGTGTGTAGGCTAAGGAGAGTCTCAGTCGTGAATCTGAGCGAAGTATTGAAGGACTACTATTGCAGGTGTGTGTAGGGTCAAAAGAACTCAACACTTAGAAGTGTTTGAGGATTTCCGCAAGGAGTGCGTGCAAGAGTCTTCGTGGAGACTCAGAATTGTGTGAAGCTCAGGAAGGATAAGGCTTCCAAGTT
>JZKD02S1693554.1:57084-71389 GCA_000966675.3 Picea glauca | reverse complement strand
GGGTAACAACAACGTTAGGATCTGGCCTTTGATGGTGAACAAGGACCAGACACATTCGAAGTTGTGCATCTTTCACCTGGCGACTCCATGATTCAAGGATCGATTGGCGACTCCACTGGTTCGATATGGAGAAAATCCTTGCTCACAGGTTCGCTCCTTTTAATTTTTCTGCTATTCCTGGTTTTCCTAATGTTGTCCCCTCTCTGAATGAATGGGGCAATTATTTGCCCGTATTTGGAAAATGTGAAGAGGATGACCCTGCTCAGCACCTCAGTGAGTTTCATGAACTCATGCGTCAGTGGGAGATACATCATGAGGATGTATTACTGAAGATGTTCATGTTCTCGTTAGCAGGGTATGCACGTAAATGGTATCATTCTTTAACCCCTGCTAGCATTTCTTCACTCAATGGATTCCATGCATATTTCACCGCCTATTGTTAGAAGTTGTATCCCTTTGAGTCAATTTGTCATAATTGTTGCGGGGGATACCACAACTATATGTGAGATGAAATTGTTTCAGACGTAGGCTGTGAAGATGGTCTTGATGACCTGGATCAGAAATCAATACTTTCTCCTCCCCATTTGTCTGCATCAGAGGTGGGTTATGAAAGCGATGAATATCCCAGGGGGGAAGAGGATTCCCTGAGTGAGTTGATGGAGCAGGTGAAATATCTCTCTGCCCAATTATAAGGGTTGAAATATGAAGACTGTGCAGAGGATTTTCCATCCTGGGAGGAAGAAGATGACCTGAGTGAACTAGTGGAGCAGGTGATATTCCCCACTCCCCAATGTGCAAAATTGGAATCTGAAGGCAGCAAAAAGGATTTTCCAGTATTCGAGGCGGATGATCTAAGCAGCTCTTTTGAAGAGATTATTGAATATTTTTTGGATGCGTTAGCATCTGCCCCCAATGAGCCTGTTGTCTCAAATTTAAACAAAGAATCCATTGTGGAAGAGGATCGTTCTTTCTTCCTTCATGAGATTTCCCATGATGTATTTACATTTGGGATTAAAGAGAAGGATCAGGAGACCGTTCCCTTTTTACAAGATGGGGGAGTGCACGGAAAAGAGGAGGAGGAACCAGAGGAACAGTTGAGCGCGCATTTCATGTTCTACCCAGAGCCAATCAACGAACAACCACCACCTGAGATCAGTGAGCCTTCGTCAGTTGTCCTCATACCTGTGCTTATCAGAGATATTCAGCCACAGGTGGACAACTGTGTAGCACAGGCGACTGTTTGTCGCCAATTTTTTGAAATTCGCCACTCATTCTATGACCCTGTCAGCAAGTACATGGAGTGGCATTTCCCCTATGCCTTGGAGCCGCCCTATTTCATCTCAACTCCATCCTGTAAGGAGGATTTGAAGAGTGTAATTGTTCTGCTATCACGGTTACACCATCTGCTGATGATCATTGACAGAAGGAAGGAGATTCTATCCAGGAAGTTGCTTGAATGGTTATGGTGGAAATTATCTTTCACCTAGCCCCATGTAAAGTGTTTTATTAGTTTAGGATTGTATATAAATAAGCTCCTTTGAGCATGTATCTTTATTTTTTTGCTTTTATTTTTCGTCTTGTATTTTCAACAGCGGGATGTTTTGAGCCTGACTCCACAGCCCAACAGCAAGGCACTGAAGTTGCGGAATGATTTCTTAGAGCATCACAGGGATGAATCTATCCCCCATGGAGCCTAATGTTAGTGAAATTTCTTGTCTTGGGCCTAACAGCATCCAGGTCTGCAGGTTGCACGAGGAGCGCCCAAGCGCAGTGCATAGAAGAAGTCTTGTTCGTACTTAAAATCAAGCCAGCGGGAAAAATTATAGTGTCAACAGTCCTGATCCATCCACATGAGTAGATCAACGGTTGGCGGGAAATCGCAGATAGCAAAGTTGCACCGAGATTAGCCCAAACAGATTGCACCCATATTGTATACAGGGAATAATAGCAGTCGTCCATCCAAGGGACACGTGTCGTGAGATCTAGTCGCATCGGATTTTCAGCAGTCGCGAGTTCAAAGGGTGAAGTTTTTATGTCATTGTACATTTCGAAACCCTGAACCCCGAAACGTTGAATGCACCCAAAGGCGGGCCCACAATATCGAGGAGCAGCCTCAGTCGTCCTTCCAAAGGGGACACCCGGCGGCCAATTGAGCCATCTCGGCGTTTCGTCCATCGCGACCCCAAACTGCAAGGAGCAGCTTCGTCATTTTCCTGATGCGCGAGGTGATGGGAGCGTCCATGACTTGGGCCCACAATATCACCAAGTGAGTCAGGACCGTTAGATCTGAGAGGGACGCATGGCACCAGATTAAGTTGTCTCAGCATTTCGCTCATCGCGATTTCAAAAAGTAGGGATTAGCTCCTTCCCATTCGTGAACGCCGAAAGCGCCTTGGGAATAAGCATGTGGTCACAGCCCGTGGTCACTTAGGGAAAGAAAAGAGATGTGTAAAGAAGGCCAAAGGCGCTAATTTCAGTTACAGAGGGGATCATCGCGATCTCCAGGCGCCATCAGATCCGATCTCAATATTGTTTCTCGCTCGAAGTAAATGAAGGCAAGGAGGGGTGGTTGAAACCTCTCCTCATTCATTAAGTGCGAAGTATGGAGGGCCTGGTGAGCGGTCTGCTCGAGAGGGTCCTGTGTACCCATATTTCCAGAGAAGCCATGCCGAGTTCTCAACTAGCCGGAAGAAGTCTGCACACGCTAGCTCGGCACTTAATGGCTCAGCTACTCCCCTTACAGGAGCCATGCGCAGTTAAGGTGGCGTCTGACAGGGATTATCTGTCCGAATTCGGCTGAAGGGACACCATGCCTTGGATGGCTGAACATGCCTCCGTTAGGTGAATTTTCCTGAGTATATAGACTCAGTCTTTGTATTTTGTAATCGATCGATGGTAGAGCGAAGCTCCCAACTGTAAAGTTTTAATAGATATTCTAGCTTTCTGGTTATGCATCTGTATGTGAGATTTCTTGTTTTATGACAGACAGTCTTTCTTACTCCATCTAAATTTTCATCTCATACTGAGGGAGTTCGTGAACGACTGATTCGTGCGAATCATTGCAATTATGTTATGATAAAGGATTTATTGTCGCATTATTGTATTCTCTGGTTTTTTGCATTTGAATGTAAGAAGATCTTGTGTTTTGACGCCTTCTCCTATAGTCTGTTATAAACCGGATGTTTAAGACAGACCTTTGCATCTCTCTGATACAAGTCTTCCCCCTACTCACCCTTACTACGACTCACTGTCTGAAGTCTGATTAAGACCTCACCCACTCATGCATACCTGACCTAGTTTCGGAGTTAGAACAATGTTGTTTTGAGTTAGCTTCCATTTGATCCCCCCTTTTATAAATAAATCGTGACAATAAACGGATGGGCGTCGGGCTCTGCTCCTGCTACAATCTAGGAGTGACTTACATCGCTAACAAAGAGAAACCCTAATGTGTTGGCTAATAACCCTAGAAGACTTGTCGGCTTAAGAAGATAATATGTATTAGGTTATTAGCCTCCAAGAGAAGAAGTCGGCCAGAAGAATTAATATATATTAAACAGACAGGTACCCCGAAGGAGAAATCAGCCCCAGTAATTCTACCAGAACCACTATAAATGCAGGGCACCAGTCTCTCATTTGACACATATCGGCAGTTGTAGAGAGTCAGTTTTGTGCAGTGCAATTGCAGTCTTGTGCGTGGGTTTGAAGGAGAGTTGTTGGTGCAATTGTTGCAGCTAGCAGTTACATTTTGGCTTGGACTATCTCTTGTCTAGGGTTTGGAACATCTGATCAGCCTTTGTTGATGCGATATCCTTGGGGAAAGGTGTGCTACCCTTTGTATGGCTATCTAGCCTAGGGTTTGCTTCCGGAATGGTTCTCTGTCATGGTTAAGGTGTTTGGAGGGTGGATTCGGCCTTTGGTTCGGTGACAAGGCTATTGTCAATGGTAAAACGAACACACATTCTTCATATTCTAACAAGTTATGGGCCCACACCTCCTTCATTCAGTCCAAACACTAGAAGGAAACATAGCCACTAGAATATTGAGCTCGTTGAGGAACTGCCACTAGGGTTACTAGAAGAAGCAGCTTCCAAGACATTGCCACTAGGGTTACTAGCAGGAGCAGTTGTAGAAACCCTAATCCTCTTGCTGAGGCACCTTAAGTGAATTAATTGACCTAATCTCTAGATAGATCAGTGTGCTCTAGCCTAGCGCATCTCCTGATACTCTCAGCAAGCCAAGACGTGAAGTTTGAATTTGTGGTCAAATATAGGGTTTGACCAAGCCAAAGCAGCCATGACTTATTCTATGAAGTCAAAGAACAAGTTAGATGGAGCCTCTAACTTCAGAGCATGGAAGACAAGGATTGACCTCATCCTTGCCAAGAATAAAGTGCTAGATATCGTGAAAGGAAAGATCGTGAAGCCAGAGTTTGAAGAAGGAAAAGATAAGGAACCGCAGAACATTGCAACTATGGAGAAGTTCAAAGACAGTGATATCAATGCTATGAGTATCATAGTGGAATCTATAAAATACCACTTGATACCCTACATCTCCCATATTGACTCATCGAAGAAGATGTACGATGCCCTAACAAATCTCTTCTCGGTCAGAAACATTGGACAAGTTATGAGTCTGAAGAATGAGATCCATGACATGAAGATGAATGATGAGGATAGAATAACATCATATTTTGTGAGAATCTCTCAGTTAAGAGATCAACTACAAGCTATTGAAGAGATCATCTCAAAGAAGGAGTTGGTAAACATAGTAGTCAATGGTCTTCCCAAGACATGGGATGCATTTTATGCAAGCATGAACACAAGAAAGGAGTATTCGACATTTGAATAACTTTGGACTTGTGCTCAAGAAGAATCAAGGATCAGCGCAAAAGAGAAACCCCAAAAGAAGTACGATGATCAAGCCTTCACAACAAGATTCAAGAAATTTAGGAACAAAAGGAAGTTTGGTTCAAGGAGGAAGCCAAATCAAGAGAAAGACATTTCATAAGTACAATGCTTCAACTGTCGCAAGTATGGTCACTACAAGAATCATTGTCCTGAGCTAAAGAAAAGGAAGGAGAAACACGACGCATCAATTGCCGAAGAAAAGGAACCGACAAGGAAGACTAAGCAGGATGGAAGGGACTTCTTCTTCTAAAGGTAACAAAACTCTTCTTATTTCTTGTACATATATTGTTTGCATCATCTTTGTATGTATCTTGTATATCTATCTCTTGGAAGATAATGTGTTCCAAGAAAAACTATACCTATGGAAGAACAATAAGATAATAATGGATATCATTAGATAATACACATGAAAGAATGAAATAAAAATCATGTGGAAGCTATTGCAAGATCATTCGAATCAATCATGAAGAGACTTAGAAGAAGCAAAGACAGAAAGAAGTCAGCAATCGAGAGGAAATTGGAAAAATACTTATGACGTTTTGTAGAAGACAACAAGATGGAAGCGTGGACTATGTTGGAAAAGAGAGCCAATTATATATTGCAGAAGACAATAAGGATGCAGATGGAAGCGTGGACTCTGTTAGATGGAGGGAGTGGATTATATGCACTCATACATGAAGCAAGGATTAGAAGGGAGCTAATCCTATGATCCATTGAAGATGATGAAGTATATATCCATGATAGCAGCCATGAAAGACAATACGTATTCTTCAAAGAGAAAGCCTTAAAGTATCCCTGGTTGTCCATCCACATCCGTGATCCTATGATGGAATATTTAGGGCATGGAATCTATAAGAAAATCCATGGACCCGAGAACTAAAGCAATACATGAAGATTCCAAGAAAGAAAGAGAAGCCAGAAAAATCAGTCATTATATCAAGAATCACAAGATTGTCAGCCTGATGTAAACTCAATAAAAGCAATCAAGCAGAGGAACTGAAAGTCGTGATAAAGAAAAGTGTATGGAAGACTTATGAATGAAATCATTGCAAGATCCAAAACTAGAGGTTCTCCCAGATGGAGGGAGAATACTATGATGATTACTTGTTCCAGTAAACCAGACTTATCTCTACATGAGTCATTATATCATCCACAACATCCATAAGTTGGAGTTCTACATCAGATGAATACAAAGAATGTTCTCCAGAGAAATTGAATAAAGAGCATATGAAGAGCAATCTCAAGAATTTGAGGCATACCATAAAGAGATTGTTGTATGCAGATAGAAGAAGATAACTTGGTGGAGAACCTCCAGTGCACAGCAGAAGCATGGTGAAGATTTCCTATAACATCAAGATGATTACTCAGTAGATCAGATCTCATGATGACAGAAGAAGTGCCACATGGATATGTTCCAGTTTTCCAACAATAATATACTCTATTTTTCATAGCTACATGAAGCCTTCACAATGTTCCAAACTAGAGTACATTTGAAATCACATTATCCATGATGAAGTCCAGAAAGGAGAAAGTGGTTCTCCAATACATATCTCCACAGATGAGCAGATAAGCAGACATTTTGGTAAAGCTTTTATCCAAGATGAAAGAGTTTGCATACTCAAGCTGGAGCTCGTGGAAACGACTTCTTTATTGAAAAAGGAAGAGATGACTTCCAGGTTGGGAGGGAGCACTTAAAATATTATTGAATACATTCATTTTCAAGATTGAAAAATAGTCCATCTCGGACAGATGCTTTCCTGTTCGGAAAGTGGATTGAGATTTCTGATGGACATCGATTTCCCATTGTGGTTAACATGGGAAATGGTCCAGATTGTTGATGTATCATAGACAACGACTTCCCACTGTGGTTAACATGGGGAGTGGTCTAGGGTAGTCTCTCTTCTTGAGGGTTACTCAAGACGACTGGCCCGCCTCGCCGGACATCGATTTCTCATTGTGGTTAACATGAGGAATGGTCCATTTTGGAGGTTGATAAAGGACAGCCTTTTCCTATTGTGGTTAAAAGAGGAAATGGTCCAGACAGTCATTCCTTAGGGTTTATACATTCTCTCTAGGGTGCACTTTGATTAGTGTAGGAGGAATGGCCCAGGGTGGGGAATGGTCCAGGCTCAGCAATCAGGGACAGGCATTCCTTAGGATTTATACATTCTCTCCAGGGTGCACTTTGATTAGTGTAGGAGGAATGGCCTAGGGTGAGGAATGGTCCAGGGTCAGAAATCAGAAACAATCATTCTTCCTTGTTTGAGAAGAATAGGGCAGATAGCCCATTGTTGATGTTCTACACTAAGGGCAGATATTCTTTCAAATCTCACAGATGTGAGTGAAAGATTGGCCCAGATGATTCAGTTTATATCATAACATTGTTTTTGTGCAGGTTGCTATTAGATGTTTGTTATGAAGACTGTATGACAATAGATGTATACTATTGTGGTGGATATGTTCCACTGTTCGTGACTATACATTGTTGATCAAGTACTTGTGTGTTACTTGGTGTGGTAGTGTACCACTAGATTGTAGTTATGTACTTCTATAGATAGACACAGTTGTGTTCTATTTTTGTTTTGATTGTATTGAAGACTATCAGCAGTTTATTGGAGACAATCATTAGCCAGATGAATGATGAACTGAGATTTTCCAGACGAAAAATGGTTCAGAGCATTTACTCTTCTAGACTAGAAAAATGGCTCTTGTATCACTCTATGGAGTGAGCATCATGTCTAATTACTCAGATAGAGTATGGTTTCGAGAGATTATGCAGTTGATGACACTGATGATGATGATGGTTCTCATGATCTAGTCTATACAACTATGTTGATGCTACCAGGTGAATGGTATGTTTTTGTGCTCAAGACCATTACCTATAATACCTCCCTAGCTAGGAGGGAGTGTTGATATTATGGTAGCTACAAGAGGTATTTACCTCCACGTGTGAACCTCATGAGAATAGAAGACTCCAGGAAGCAAGAGAAACCCTAATGAGTTGGCTAATAACCCTAGAAGACTTGTCGGCTCAAGAAGATAATGTATATTAGGTTATTAGCCTCCAAGAGAAGAAGTCGTCCAGAAGAATTAATATATACTAAACAGACAGGTACCCAGAAGGAGAAGTTGGCCCCAGTAAGTCTGCTAGAACCACTATAAATACAAGGCGCCAGTCTCTCATTTGACACATCTCAGTAGTTGCAGAGAGCCATTTCTGCGCAATGCAGTTGCAGTCTTGTGTGCAGGTTTGAAGGAGAGTTGTTGGTGCAACTGTTGTAGCTAGCAGTTACGTTTTGGCTTGGACTATCTCTTGTCTAGGGTTTGGAACATCTTATCAGCCTTTGTTGATGCGATATCCTTGGAGAAAGGTGTGCTACCCTTTGTATGGCTATCTAGCCTAGAGTTTGCTTCCGGAATGATTCTCTGTCAAGGTTAAGGTGCTCGGAGGGTGGCTTTGGCCTATGGTTGGGAGACAAGGGTATTGTCAATGGTAAAACGAGCACACATCCTTCATATTCTAATAGAAGAATGGTGGAGGAACATGAAAGCAGTTGACAAAATCTTAGATAACATCAAGTCGATCAATGCATGGTGGAATTCATGGGATGAAAGATAGAATACTCTCTCGGTGGATGAATATTTCCAAGTATCGGAGTTAGAATTTCCCAAGGAGAGGGAATCCATGTCCATCGTCACTATCATCACAAAACAACCGAATTTGTTTGAAGATATTAGCTCTATCATTTTTTAAGTGTGTTCAAGACATTATTTCGAAAAAATTTGTTCGATGATAAAGCAATTTAGTTCATGGAAAAAACCATGCAATGAAGATCTCATGAACGGAACTGAATTGTTGAACTCAACAAGGTTGGAGTCACTCATGAAGTAGGACACCCATGAAAGAGATGGAGTCAAGGAAAAGAAGCAGGTCGAATTACTTGACCATAGAGGTAAGCCAATTCATTGTTTCTTGTGCAACCTTGACAATTTTGCAGCAAATTTCCCATTGAAGGAACATTTGGAATAGATGGACGAAATCCAAGTGTAGAATGTAATGAAGGAGCTCACAACCTTGGGAGAAATAAGCCAACTACAGCTAGAACCGTCAAAGGAAATGTTGGAAGGGTTAGAGGAGTTGACGAAGCATCTAGACAAGTTCAAGGCAAGGGATCGTGGACAACAATCACAATATGGAGAATTCAGACTTCATTTTGTTGATGCAACAATGAGTGGGGTGAAGGTGGAAGCCTTGGTTGACACCGAAGAAACTCACAGTTTCATAAGTGAATGGAATTCTACATTGCTCCATTGTAATTCTGAGGGAAGTTTGGCTACACTCAAGGTGGTCAACTCAGCAATGAATTCGGTGACAGGGTGGTTCATTTTGCACCATTGAGATTTGGGAGTTGGTTTGGAACTTGGGATGTTATGGTGGCTCCATTAGACGATCATGCAATGATCTTGGGGAAGGATTTTCTCAAGCATTCCAAGGAAATTATTATGCTACATGAGTGTTGCTTGGGGTTCTTGGAAAAATCCAAAATTACAAGTGTTCCCATGACGAGGAAGAACAAGATTGGATGGAAGCCCAGGAGTAATCTGATCAAGTTGATTAAGGGAGTACGCGGAAGTGTGGACAAATCTTGTGACATGGTGCATCAACAAGAGGTGACTCTGGCCATAGTTTCTTTGAGCGTTGTGGATGAAGATAAATGAAGTAAACGAAGGTTGATAGCATTGGAGAATTCAGTAAAGCATGTCTTGGAGAAGATAGACCAATTGCAGAGCTTGCATGACCAGAAGCAAGTTAGGGGGGGTGATTTGAAGTCATCCATCACAACACTTGAAAAATTCATCACATAGGAAATGCAGCCCAAGTCACCATGATGCTAGCAGGTTTGCAACAAGGTTGAGGAGGATCAGTTAGGAAACTTGGTTGTGCCAAAAACTCTAAGTGTTGAGACGAAGTAGGGCATGAAGGAACTCACTCAACCAGACTTGGAGGATGTGGAGGAAGGGGGCATAGAATATCGAGACCCCGTAGTGATCATAAAATATTACAGGCAAGCGATGGGGATCTATGACTTTGAGCTTGACACAAAACGACTTGAGAAGTTGGAATGCTCACCGAAGGAAGTTAGACTGGTCTTGATGTACTTGCACATGGAATATAGATCAGACACATTGTTTTCTCGAAGCCTTGGTGGTGGCTTTCGGGAATATTTAGTCTATTGAGCAGCTTGAGGATGGTTGTGCTTCCAAGGAAGTAGGTAGTGTGACCTTGGTGCCTTAGTGAAAAGGTGCCACAACAGAAGTTGAAAAATGAATACTTGGTGAGTTGTGGTGAAGGTTACGATATTTCTTCGACATGAAAAAGGCAACGGTTGTTAGGTTGTGGAATACAACAATTAGTACATGTGGGTGCATGCAAAAGTTGGGCAGCTTAGCAACAATTGTGAAGCTGGGAGCACATTTTGGGCAAAGGAGAAGAAATTTTCCTTGGGCTTGAGAATTGGACAAAGAGACACAAGTTGTGGATAGAAATGACTTAAGGACATGGGGAAGTGCATACTCACAAATTGGACGCAATAGCCAGACTGATCACCCAACTAGTCTAATATGTGGGAGCTATAGCTATGTGTGGAAGCATGGACTTGGGTTGGAGTATCGAGACAACAAAGGTCATGAAAAGTTCAACACTTAAGCAAATTCGGTGGTCATTGCAGCAGGAAGTAACGACATGTAACATTGAGGAAAAAGTTGCAGCTTTGGCCAAATCAATGTGAAATATGGTGTGCGGTCGTGGATGATAGTTTGATGCATAGGTCGATGCAACGAAGTTGGAAAGAGGACATTCACTCTGCAGGTGAAGAGATCATAATAACTTTGGGGCAGATATTTTTCATAGATGAACTGATATGATGAATGTCATTGGTGATCACAACAGATGAAGTAATATTTAAATTGTCAGGACGATAATGACTTGGAGTGGGGGAGCGTGTAACATCTTAGGAGTTGGCCTAAGCATGGGGTCCTTCACCATAAGCCAAGGCAGATGAATAGGGAAAGAGAGAGAGCGCTCGATTTGATTCAAGAAGGTAGAGGACTTCTTATATGGTGAAGTTGAGTTTCCATGGGTACGCGTTGTGCCAAGGATGACTTCACCAATGATTGCTTGTGATGGAAGTTAAGATGAAGGATTGATGAAATATGTGGGAAAGGTGGGTGCTCCAAGGAACCAATGGGCACCCCGCCAAAGAGACAAATCACTTAAATACATTGGTTGGACGCTTCTATAGAGAAGATGCCTCGACTGATCGAACGAAGGAAAATGTGAGATGGGAAAACTCGATCGCCTTAGGCGTTCACCACGCCAAGGGGAGATGACCAAGGAAACTTGCATCAAACGCTAACCAAGTGATCGGTCAATGAACGGACAGAGGCTTGACTTGGGCCCCCAAAATCGAATATTAATGAGTCGGCTAAGTAAGAGCATGCTTGGGTGAGTCGACTGACTAACCCAATGGGTGTGCGCCCACTAGAAAGATTCGACCCAAATCAAAAGGGACACGTCAGTTGGGAATACTAGGTTCCCATATAAACCAAGGGAAGAAATGAATTGGGAGTCATGAATGAAGGAAGCAAGTCACAAGGAGTATGAACCGAGCAAGGGGATAGGTGAAGCAAGGCAAGGAACTGTAGGAATCACAAAGATGAAGCATAAGGGAGAAGTGGCTCAATCAAACTTATGGTTGTGGTGACGAAGGAAGGGTGCAAAGGAAACTCACCGAAGATAAGTTGTATTGTTTTTGTAGAGGTTCTTTGTAATAGAATGAAACCTCCTTTGTAATACTTTATTTGTGTGGCACGAGTGTTGGCTCGGCACGCTATTTTTCTAGTTAATAAAAGACTCGGGTATTAGGCTAGTTTGGCCACCCACTTACATGTTTTTTTGTTTTTTTTTAAAGAATGCTTTATCTTTACTGTTGAATAATATAAGTAAAAGAAAACACAAACATAGCCAAGTAAAAAACAAAGCTAAGTGAAGGCATAGTCTGGGTTGAGTAAGTCAGTTGTGACCTTGCTAGCGAACGAAAGGTGTTGGTGCCGCTCATCACTGAGGATGTTGGGTGTTTGCAACCCAAACAAGGTCCCTAACCCCATGACATAACCCTTCCTCTTTTAGCCGATTCCGACCAATCTCACTATGTAATACCTCTTATAAGGTGTTAACCAAGATAATTTCCAATAGATTGAAGAGCGTGCTCTTAAAAATAATATATGATAATCAAGGAGGATTCATGGAAAAGCGGCAAATCATTGATAATATCATTATGGTCCAGGAGGTTATTCATTCCAATCGAGTAATTGGGAGCAAAGGTATGACTATCAAGGTAGATATAGAAAATCCCTTTTACAAAGTTATGCATTCCTTTCTTTTTTATGTTCTTCATAATTTTGGTTTATGTGATGCTTTTATTCATTGGATCTCTTCTTGTATAAGCAACCAATGGTTCATTCACCCAGCTCTTTTTCATTCAACATTAGAGTGCCTAGTGTTATTGTTTGACGTACATAGGCTCTCTATAGGGTTCATGTTTTTATGGGGATCTCTTTTAAAATTTAGGATTTTCCTAGTGTTATCCCTCTTTCCTAGGCTTACTTCTCATTGCATTTGGTTTTATTCTTAGTTGGGTTGTTGCCTCTTAGTTCCATATCATTATGTCTATGTTTTCGTTGGTGCAATGTAATCACTATGTTTTCCTTGGGGGAGTGGTTTCCTTATTACTTTTTCTTTAGTGGTTTTCCTTGAGGAGTTCTTTAATTTTAACTAAATACTTTGCTCATTCAGTACTCTTGATCTCAGACGCCTTTGCAGAAGAGCATCTTTATGTCATTGAAGCCCCAACTTCACATCTAGTATTGCATGACACTTGTCATCAAATGGATTACAAAGAGTTGCATGGTATTCATAGGGAATTGAGAAGTCACAAGGAAGCCATCCAAGGAAAAAAAACACTATTAAAGAAACTATAGGAAAAATTCAAGCTCACGAAAATTAGGTAACCTCACATATAACTATAGTAATGGGTACTTTGATTCAATTCCAACATCAAATATTTATTTTGGAAAAAGATTGCAATATTCTTTGCACTATGGTCATGAGCTTGTCTAAAGGGGAACAATCATGTGTAATCAATTAATTATAATTGTGGAGCTTTCAAGGAAGATGAGATTGTTCATCAATACCCAAAGAACACATAAATTGTCAAAATAAACTCAAACTCAACCATTACAATCTGAAATGAAGCAACCAACCACCATACTTTTGCTAGAACTGTATATTTTTTAAAATAAAAAGTTTTCTAAACCAATTTGATAGAATTTACACCATCAAAATCTATTAAAAGCAGTGGTATTTGGCTTTCTACAACTATAAATTTAAGATATAGCAAAGAATCTTCTTTATAAATTATGCTTCAAAACTTATTGAACCAAATTTTTATTTTACTCTTTATAAATTATGCTTCAAAACTTATTGAACCAACCCTTTATTTTACTATTGTTGCAAACCTTAATGCTTATTAAACCAAACCTTTATTTTACTATTGTTGCAAACCTTAATGCAACCTTGGCTAATATAAATATCCTCTAGTTATACTTTTAAAAAAACATTTTTTTACGTAAGTGTATCTCTTAGCTATATTTGTGATTTGATTCCATTTTCTCAACTTTGTTTTTGGTTCTTTATTAATTATTTTCATTTATCTAACCTTTTTAATAAAATATTATAATTTTTAATTTTAATCATTTCATGTTATTGTTAATTTTGATCATCTTTCTTTTTTATTATTAATCACCAATTTTTTTTATAATAGTTATAATTATATTTTATGATATTTGCTTACAACTAATTTGTTTATTTTTCATCTATTTTATGATCTTAATAAAATATTATAATTTTTTACTCGAATTTTATTTTAATCATTTCTATGGTTAATTTAAACCATCTTTCCTATATATTATTAATTACCCATTTTTTAATAATAATTATAATATATTTAATGATATTTTTTTAGCAACTAACTTACTTATTTATCATCTGTTTTATAACCTTCTTAATAAAATATTTTAATTTCTCATTCAATTTCAATTTTAATTTTAATTTTAATTTTAATCTTTCCCTTTACTATTAACTTTTATCATCTTTCTTTTTCTTTTTAGTAGTAATCATCAAATTGTTTATAATAGTTGTAATTATATTTTTTTAAACAACTAACTTACATATTTTTCATCTATTTTATAAACCTTTTTTAAATTAATATACTAAGATTTATTTATAATAATAATTATTATTATTATTATTAAAATTAAAGAATAATTTTTTTAATTAA
>JZKD02S1693543.1:99142-112193 GCA_000966675.3 Picea glauca | reverse complement strand
TCACGTTGAAAGTGATGGTTCTGAAAGTTATGGGAATGAGAGGAATGGTCACCTTTAGTATGTGGAGGTGAGGAAGAGGAAGGGTTATCTGTAGGGATATGCAGTTTGGTGCAGATTGTCGAAAAGACAGATTCAAGCTGGGTGGTGAGACCTTGTTTGATTTCCTCCATTGAGGAATGCATGGTCGTATTGATGGCGAAAACATTGGCACTGAGTTGTTTCACTTATTGTTGGGTCTCGATGAGACTAGATTGCAAGTGTTGAAGTGAGCTTCCAAGTCTTGTCTACAGGTATGGGCCATGAGGATAGGGGAATTTAAAAGGGGTGGGAGGGGTCAAACATTTTTCCAAAAAATGATATGGATGAATGTGATAAGGGCAAAGAGATTAATCCAATGGAATAGGTCTCAAATAATGGTGAAAAAAATTCTAGAATTTTTTTTACACCTGCGGAGTTATACTCTACTGCAGAGAGGAAATGCCCAAATGCTTAACCAAAAAGAAATGTATATTTACTTGGAAACCCGAACATAGTGGCATGACAATAGATCTTGTCTGTTTTAATTTGTTTATGTTTTTGTCCCCAAGGGTTAGGTATTCAAGGGTTCTACAGACAAGGGTTTTCCCTGTGCTATAGCTCTCGGATATACGTGCAGGGTCCAACAGTAGTACTCAGCCCAATATCTTAGGGAACTAACTAAGGAGGATAGACTGTACCCTTAGCTTTACTACCTGACTACCCAGGTACTAGAGAGTATCTTCCCGAGTGTTGTTCTCAGTGGCACTATAACAGTCAGGTGACCGATCGGTTTATCTAAAGAGGGCTTCATAAAATCTAGGTCGATCCGTACATAGGTGCTTTCTAATGCGCTACCACTCGAAGGGGTACCAACAGGGGTTATAAGGGTGGCCAACAGATGTGTGCTTAAGAACCACTTGTATTTCCTATGTGTATGAATCCCTCAACCGTGGGTTTATGCACGTAACGACAGATTTTTGTGGCTTAAAGACGTCGGAATATGTCTCTACCCTAAAAACAAATTTTACCCATAATTTTTGCCAAGGAAAGTGCTCTGATTCCTCTTGTAAGATACCAGATATAAAAAGTATGCATAACATAAATAAAATGCTAGAAATGGAAGAATAACAACAATATAACCGGAATAATCACCACAATAACACTGAAATGATATAAGAATAACAACAGAAATAACACTTTGATTCTGAGAGCAATGTTCGCGGGCCTCTTCGAGGGGGCAACCTCCAGTCGAGCAGAGATCTATTACAATAATCTCCAAGCTAGGGTTCTCATACCCTCAACTCCTATTTATACTATATATGTTTATCAAAAGAAGCATCTAGAGGAAGATCCTTCTAGAAGTGGAAGCTTCTATTATGCCTTCTTACATTCAACTTATTCTATTTTATTGCAAGGCCTTATTAATATTGACCTATTTTACATCTGAATATATTGTTCTACCTATGTGCGAGTTAGGACCCTAACACACACACACACACACACACACATATATATATAAACATTATTGTTTATTATGGACACGTGTGAAGGTGATGGAGACGGGGAAAAGAAAGCAAGGAAGGAATGGCCAAGTCTGAAAAGTAGTCGGACAGGCTTCAAAATACATTTATAGGCGATAGTGAGGACTGGCGAGTGTCCAACAGTCAAAATGCATGAGTTAGAATTGTTGACTACAAAACATGTAAAACGTAAGAGGGCATGATGGTGCAGTTCAGCAGAGGGTTTGTATATTTGCAGATTTGCGGGAAAGTCGCTAATTATGGAAAGTGTGATTTTGTGTAAGCATTCATGGAGCATAGTGAAGGGAAGCATGTACAGTCTTTGGATCGTGGGTTCTCGGGCTAGCAGGCTCAAAAGTGGGCCTCTATTGCTTCGTGTCTTAAAAATAGTACCCATATTTGCGCGATATAGAAATTGAAAAGTGAACTTGCGGGTTGAACATTACACTTATATTGTTCCATGTCCTCCAAACAATACTTAGAGTTCCGTGATATACAAATTGATAGGTGGACTTACATACTTACGATAGTTTTTGGATCATGAATTCTCGGACTAGCATGCTCAAAATTGGGCCTCTATTGTTTTGTGTCCTACAAATAGTAGGCAAAGTTCTGCGATATACAAATTAGTTGACAGAGTGCAGGACTAGCGCCTTCAACATTGCAATTGTCTACATGTATAACATTGCAATTGTCTACATCTAAAAACCACGGCCATAAAATTAATTGAGTATTATGTGTACAAATGAGGAAAAACTAAATATGCATATTTTTCAAGTATGTACGGATTGCCATTTTTTTCGATCGTGGTTTCTCAGGCTGGCAGGCTCAAAATTGGGCCTCTATTGTTCCGTGTCCTATAAATAGTACCCAGATTTACGCGATATATAAATTGACAGATGGACTCCAGGACCGGCAGGTTCAAGATTGTGATTGTCTACATGTATACGATACAAGATATATTCTGCAGAGTTGGATGGCACCAACAAAGGAATCTGTGGCCATAAAATTCGTGAACTATGAAAATGAATGGTGGTTGGTTTGACTCATTATGTAGAGATATAGATGGACATCAAATCTGGCACTATGTTATCTGGGAACCCGCCAACATAGACATGGATTATGCAAGTTTTGGATGCAAGATGTACAATCGGAACATGGGGAATAAGAGTTCGATAACGCCTAGTGGGGAACCCACGGGCATAAAATTGGCTGAGGGAACGAAAGTGCTCGATCGGACTCCTAGTACATATTTCATAATTATGTTCAACACCAACTATGTCGTGACCAGACAAGTATGTGTACAAATCAAGGAAAACTAAATATCTACCTTTATAGTGTATGCGCATGAGATTTTATAGAGCATGTAGGGATATCGCATTCCATATTTGGCCACTTTATGGATCGCAGGTTCTCGGGTTGGCAGGCTAAAAATAGGCCTATATTGTTTCATGTCCTACAAATAGTACCTAGAGTTCCACGATATACAAATTGACAGGTAGACTTGCAGGCTAGCTGAGATTTTATAGAGCATGTACACTTTTAGGATCGTGGGTTCTCGGGCTGGCGGGCTAAAAAATGGGCCTCTATTGTTCTATGCATTACAAATGGCACCCAAAATTCTGTGATATACAAATTTACGAACGAATTTGCGGGTTGGCTGGCTCAACATTGTAATTCTATTGATTTCGTGATATATAAGTTGAGACATGGACTCCAGTGCTGGGGAGCTCTGAGAGAGGAGCAATACATACTAAATATGTACTTTTATAAACTATGGACATGACATTTTATAGAGCATGTACAGAGTTACACAATATACAAATTGAGAAGTGGATTTGCAGTCTGTCTGGCTCAACATTGCACTTCTATTGGTCCATGTCCTCCAAACAACACTCGGAGTTCCGCGATATAAAAATTGACAGACGAAATCCATGACTGTCGGGCTCAAAATTGAATATGTATTAGCATATCCAAACTTTTTGATCGTATATGGTATTTTATTTTCTTATGCATTGCTTGAAGGTGAATTAATGCTAGCATTTGTTCGAATGTTTGTCTTATCTTTTTACGCTAGCTAAATTTATCCCAATGTTTGATATGCTAGCATATCCAAGGTTTGTCTATTTTTTATTATTATTAAGTACCTAACATACTTAAAGCCTGCCACACACATTCTTTCTTAAATGTTTACACAACGCGAGGCCCTTGGACGGTTCTGGCAGCCTTAAATGTTTACCTAATAGGCCTCAGAGCCTTAAATGTTTACTTAACATGTATATCACCGAACATGCTCGACATGAAAAATAAAAATAAATTTGAATAATTAATTGAATAAAATTTAACAAAACATTATCCCATATTAATAATCAATACGATATTTAATATGAAACAGGCAAGAGGACGGTCGGGGTGGTGATATAAAAGTAAGTGCAAATATGAACACGTGTATCCACCAGTTCCGGGTCTAGAAATTTTTCGAGGAACGAGTAATCCATACTAAACATGTACTTTTATAAAGTATGGATATCAGATGGATCCCTCATTCCATACTTAGACACTTTTTGGATCGTAGGTTCTCGGACTGATGGGTTGAAAATTGGACCTCTATTGTTCTGTGTCCTACAAATAGCACCCAGACTTCCGCGATATACAAATTTATCGAACATCGAACTGGCTCACTCAACATTTCACTTCTATTTTCCCATGTGCTCTACACAGCACTAGGAGGTCCATGATATATAAATTGACAGATGGAGTCTAGGACTGGTGGGTTCAAGATTGCGATTGTCTACATGTTATATAGATAACATTATCTAAAAAACTTATTTTCAAGTACTAAATTATTAATATTAATGAATATTGATATTGTACAATTTAATTAAAGAAAATTAGCGAATGAGTCACAAGGTTCCAGTCTAGGTCCAATTGTAGATCCCCGAAGTGTCGAGCGCAAGATTAGATGGACATGAAATCTTCTAGTCCATCGTCTGGGAAACCACGAGCATAGACATGGATTACCAAGTTTTGGATGCAATATGTACACTCGGAACACAGGGAATGAGAGTTTGATAACACGTAGTGGGGAACCCGCGAGCATAAAATTGGCTAAGGAAACCAAAGGGCTTGGTCCGACTCATACTGCATATTTCATAATTCATGTGCAACACCAACTGTGTGGTGACCAGATCAAAATGTGTAGAAACCAGGAAAAACTAATATGGACCTTTATAAAGTATGGACATGATATTTTATAGAGCATGTAAGGATATGGAATTCCATACTTGGCCACTTTCTAGATCAAGGCTTCTCGGGTTGGCTCATTCAAAAAAATAGGCCTCTATTGTTTTGTGTCCTACAAATAGCACAGAGAGTTCTGTGATATACAAATTGACAAGTGGACTTGCGGGGTGGCTGAGATTTTATAGAGCATGTACACTTTTTTGGATCACAGGTTGTCGGGCTAGCGGGGTCATAAGCGAGCCTCTATTGTTCTGTGCCTTACAAATAGCATCCACAACTCCGCGATATACAAATTGACAATTCGACTTGTTGATTGGCCGGGTCAACATTGTACTTCTCCAGGGCTGGTAGGATCCCAGAAACAAGAAATACATACCAAATATGTGCAAATCCCTTATTCCATACTTAGCCACTTATTTGGATCGCGGAATTGCGAGCTAGCAGGCTGTAAATTGGGCCTCTAATGTTTCGTGTCCTACAAATAGCACCCATAGTTAGGTGATATACAAATTGACAAGTGGTATGGCGGGCTCTAGGCAGTAAAAAAAAAAAAAAAAAACACTTGCAAACAAGTTCGACAAATACAGAGAGTAAACGAAAAATTGTTTAGTATGGAAGATGGGCAAAAAAAAATGCACCTTTGCATGGATTCCTCCACATCTCTGGTTAGGAGTTATTTGCGGTGTCTAGTTTTCCTGTTTGTTTCTATGAACAAAATTAAAAAACAAAATGGATATGAACATAAGTTAACATGTAAAGAAAAAGGCAAGCACTATGCACATATACTAAAAGAAATAGAATAAGATGAATAGAGTAACAAATAGTTTTTAGAAGGATGTACCTTTTTTTTTTTTCATAATGCATATTTTATAATTCAAGTACAACACCAATTGTATGGTCACCAGAGAAGTATGTGTAGAAATCAGGGAAAACTAAGGAGCTAGATAATTTTTTTTTTTTTTTCCAACAAGCTATACAGATATGCTTTGAAACATAGAAATATGACTTTGCAATATGTTTGATGTATATCTCATAATTCAAGTGCAATACCAATTGTATCGTGATCAGACCAATATATGTCTAAGATAAACATATTGTATTGAGGAATGGGCACATTTGACCAAACATGGTCAATAAGTGTGTTTTGCAAATGGCTTGTGTTGTTCAAAAGAAAGCGGAGACTTTTTTTGCACATGTAGTTTTCCAATTCTTTAGTTCTACCATTATTTTGTAGCATGTCAATATTGAAGTCTCTTACAAGTACAATGGGTCCGTTCAGATGGAAATGGCACAATGCATTGGAAATAACATCTACTATGTTGGAGAATGTTGCATGGGGAGCATTATACAAATTCTGTATTGCAACTTCTGTTTCATGGAAAAAAAAAATTGCAAGCACCACTTCAACATTCTTTTCTTCGATATGTATATGGTCCAAAATTGGTACATGTTTTTTCACCAATATCATCACCCCATGTGTAATGTAACTTGATATGCAATTGTGATTTGGGAATTGTTGGTTTTGCATGTATAATTCCATGTGTGTTTCCTGCAAGCACAGAATATCGGATTGCATTGTATCATAGTCATTCAGTGTATCATCCATGTGTGCATTTAAGTTGTGTGTGTTAAGCGAGACAATTGATACAGATAAATTTGTTTGTATGAATTGGTAATCATAGTGTAGTTTCCATTTTGCAGTGGTCATGAGTCGTTCCACTTCAATATCATCTTTTTGTTTCACTTTGAAGTTATATTTTGTGAGAGGACTTAGTAAATACAAGGAGTCTATGCTTCTGACACAGGGCAATGTTGTGTATACAAGTCCATGTATCCAAATTCCAACAGGTTGAAATGCAACATTATCAAGTGTTAGTCCTTGTGATCTGTGGACTGTACGTGCACATGCAAGTTTAATCAGAAATTGTTTTCGAATCTTCAGCCGACTTGTCTTTACTGATGTCGATACTGGCTTTGATATTCGCAAAATAGGTGTCCAATCTCTTCTAGTTTTTGAATTATATAGATAAGACAACTTTTTTGCTTGTCGCTTGCCTATATGCGGTTCATGGAACTTAATCCAAAGGACATCAAGTTTTTATGTTTTCGTATAGCCTTTCAGTATTCCATCTGCACCATTGACCAAGCCATCCTGTGAATCATAGTTACATGCATATATTTCAACCAACATTTCTAATTTGAGGATAAGCTACAAAGGTAAAGTGACTGTATGTTCATGACATGGCACATTTCCATGGTTGTCTTCTTTTAGGTCAATTGAATTGATGATGATATCATCGCCAGGCATGACCGATAGCATGTGGTTGTTATGCATTGGAACATCCTTATTTCTGTAGAACAGGTAAGGGAACGTTGGGTCTATTGGTGCAGGTTGCAAGCACCTCAAATTGATATATTTTAAGTCATCATATGTTTGGTTGTTTGTGCGCATTCTATTCAGAATTGCAATGAATGTTACATTTGTCTACTGCATTGTAGTATGCAACTCAATGAATTTAATATTG
Source organism: Picea glauca (assembly GCA_000966675.3). Lineage (NCBI taxonomy): Eukaryota > Viridiplantae > Streptophyta > Pinopsida > Pinales > Pinaceae > Picea > Picea glauca. The sequence continues at coordinate 104,887 of JZKD02S1693543.1, read as the reverse complement.
TCTCTCCAGAATTCATGGGTCATTGTTTCCATGTTAAAGGTAGGTTGTTTCAATATCAAAGAATCTTGGATGGGTTGTGCCTGGTAAATATCCCCACAAAAGATCATGTCAATGTTTCCAAAGTATTTCGTGTGCACATGTTTTATGCTTCTTAGTCAGTTGTCAATGGAATACAAGAACCGACTCCCAATCAAAGATGTTTCATCTATAAAGACAAGTTGGAGTTCTTCATAAATCTTAGACAATGTATCCAACATTTCGTTGCTAAGTGGAAGAAACTGTGACTTGTTAAAAGGAATTAAAAATGCAGAGTGGACTGTTGTTCCACCTGCATTATATGCAGCTTTTCTTATGTATGCAACTATTAGGCCTTTTGGTTTCATAGGATCAGAGGAATTTTTTGAATCATAGATTCGTATATGCATTTGGAACAATGCTTTTGTTGTGAATGTCTAGCATGCTCCTGCTCCGCCTGTAAGGAAAAAGTGCACAAGACTGTCCATCTTCAAGCATTTTTTAAGAGCAATGTCCTTTAGAATAGTTTGTTGTTCATGATTCAACAGACGTCTTATTCTGTGGTATTCATTATTTTTAATTAGCAAAGGATGTTTTGTGACTTGAAAACCAAGATTCATATGCTTTTCACTTCCACCTGCTGGAGGAGGAGGCAAATCCGCTTGCAAGTCATAGGACTTGGAAGGAATTCTAGTTGTTTTTCGGTTTGTGAATGTCTCATCATGATGATCAGGGTTTTCTAGGTCATTAATTGCAACTTCTATATCACCCCATGTTGGATTAACCTTGTAGGTAAATCTATCTTCATTGATGTGCACTATAGTCTCAGATGCAACATACGCAGCCTCCCATGTAGAGAAGTTATGTTTTAATGTCTCTTCATTTTCATCGAATAGAACGTACAACAACAGTTTTTCTCTACAACAGTTTTCATAGTCACAATGTTTATTGTATTTAACAAACTGTATCACGGAGGGTTTTTTTCTTTTTGATATGGGTGCACCATTCTTTTTGTAATGCGATATGAATTCTGCTAAGCAGATATGCCTAATAGGAGATGGACGTTGGAGGTAATAATCAACAATAGAGAGACATAACATGTCTTTTGAGTTATCAGGCTCTTTCTCTAGCAAAACCGGTGGTTTAAGCACAAATGTGTGTTTTTCAAGTTGAGATGTGTTTATGAAGACAGATTTTCTTGAACTACAAGTGAGGGGCAGGGAAAGTGCAATGTGAACAGCTTGCTGAGCAGACATTTGTTGAAGATTAAGAAATGTATTTCCAAGTGTGCATATCATTTCTATGGCATCAATATGACTTCTTTCATGTTCTTTGTGTATTATTTTGAATGCATTTGTCATAGATTTGTCAACCTTTGTCATATACGAGGTACAATACAATGTTTCAGCATATGCATTGAGCACATACTACACATCTGTATTTTCTTTCCACATAACTGACATGTCCTTGGAGAAACTATTGTTCCAAATATGGGAAAGTTTTCATTTAAGGAAAACTATTGGTTGCCTAAGTGTACATTGTATGGCTTGGATGTACTCATCTTCTGATAGATTTAGCTCCGTTAAGAAGGCATCGAATCTCATCAGCTAGTCAAATTCTCCTTGTACTAGAAATGTGAACAAGGATTTAGATTTCTCAACAACAACATTGTCCTCTAAACTAAGTGGCTCTATGATTCTTGTAGCTCTCATTGGCGGCATGGGAAATTTGTATCTGTAATGCGAGTTTTTTCGTTTTCTACAACTTAATGTATGGTAATGTCTATGGAATTTGGAAAGTTCTGGATCCAAATGATCTGTGTTGCATGTTATGTATTTATCTACAAATTGTTCGATCTTTGAATTGTTATCAGCTCCATAGACTGGTGCACCCTCTATCCACAACACTGTGTGGTCATGTTCATTTCCCCTATTATGGAATTCAGTCACAAAATAGTATTCCGATATTTTTTCGAAAAATGTTTCATCATGGCATATCGATTGTCTCAAAGAATTTATTCTATGTCTATAGTAGTGAGTACATGTCACTGGGTCTTTTCTTATGAGGTAGTCAATTTCATTATTTTGCAGTGTATTGGTTTCTTTTTTACGTTTCCTGTTCCTATGCAGGTTAGATATGACAGCTACCAATGGATCCCAACAATGCTCTACACTTGGAAATGTGATGAAAAATGTTGGAGGGCCCAATTGCCGGATCATTGCAAAAATTGTTTTTTTGTTTTATTGCAAATAGTTACGAGAGGTGCGAATGTTTTTGAAATCCATGTATCCAATATCAGATTTCATAATTTTTTCTAGGTTTACTTTGTGCTTCACATCCTTGGCCAAAAAAATTATTCCTTGTAACTGGACTTTTCTTATTCGGACCCACATGCAGGAGAGAACTTGCTCTATTATTATGCACATTGTTTTGAAAAACAAATTTGTTATGTGATAGGAGAAGTAACTGCTTGAATGTAGAAGCTCCCATCGTACTATTTTATGATAAATGAATCATTCTGTAATATCAGTGGCACATGGATATCCATAGAAGAGTGTCAGAAAGTTCATTTCCTCAACGATTTTTTCCTTGAATATTCCAAGTGGACGCTGCCCCTCAGCAGGTGCAATTTAGACAATCTTGTCTTGCAAGTCACGAATGCACCGTGAATCAGTGAATCCATGCACCAATGTTTCAGCAGGTGTTTCATTCTCCGATTCATCACTTGTATCAAATTCACTAGGATTTTTGAAAGTGTCTGTAGAGTTTCCATCCTCTTCTGCAAGAACATTGTTCCAGTTGTCATTTATACAAATGTTTTTTGCTTTGTACAGGGCCCTCGAACATAATTCTTTTAATTCTTTCATAATAGCATGCCCATGCACTTTTCCTGTTTGATAGGAATTTTTGTATCGCAAGCGTATTTTCAGACCCACAATCATCATGTTTCTAATGAATTGTGGAAAGGTTTTTTGCACAACATCCAGCTGAACAGGCACATTAATAATTGATCATGTTAAGCCCATCTGGGGTCGTTTATAGCTCCAAGGCCTGATTTGAGAAAATGCAATCTGCAGAGACACAAGTCTCTCCTCAAGTTTCATAAGTGCACTTACATCTGGCAGTGGTGTATTACATCTTATTTGGTCAAGGGTTGCAAACTGTAGCTGTTCGCACCCAATTCGTCACCTGGTAAGCAAATCGAGGGTGCTTACATTCCCTGTTGGGTCTTGCAGAGCATGATAGCTGTGGAAGAAAGGGTTAGAGGAAACAAAACAAACTATAATTGTGAACATATGGATACAGAAACAATAAACACAAAAAAAGACACCGATATCACCAATGGTTTTGAGCTGGTCAATTGATGAAATCAGAGCACAATGAAGGAAGGGAAATGTGGTTCCTTCTTCCCCCAAAGGAAGGATCTTGAGGCCCTCACAAACTTGCTTTCCTTACAATGCAAAGAAATGAGAACGATAGTGAAAGAACTCCCAGCACATCCACTCAATGGAGAGGTGAATGGCTCTGTGAAATGTTGCCAATGTGTTATCATTAAAGAATGAGCCCTTGACAATCTTATCAGCATAACAATACTTGAAATTCCTTGTGAAAACAATGTTTCTTCATGGCTTTTTATAGCAGATCACCGGGTGATTATGTAACCTCTTCAAAGTGTGAAAAGGGGCTCTTTAGGGCTTCATTAGGTCATTAACCCGCCTACCCTGCGGATTCAGCTCGGATTTGGGAGTCAAATCAGATTGGGAGCTGGTCCATAAGTGGTTGGGAGGCCGGTCAATTCAATAAATGCATCGTTTTAGCAGGTGCGCGGGTTTTTGCGCTGACATCCGCGCGTCGTGCGCGCATGCGCGCATAATACGTTTTTGTCCTGCGCATGTGCGCGCGCACCAAACTACTGTAAATCGCCCTTCAATTTTTGGTTACTTTGTATAATTGTTTACCCTTCTGGAATGCTGTGAGATTAATTCAGTGCCATGAATGACTTCATTGCTGTTTTGATGATGCGGAGTTCTTGTTGCCCTGTGCGGATGAAATTTCAGTGATAACAGATGCCCCTTGATGGATGAGGTTAGGAGCATACGTATAGCCGAAATCCATCAATTTTTCTTCTACTGAGAATGTTGTTGTAAGGGAGAGCAATAGTGGGACCGTTCAGAGCGATCAGTTGGAGAAAAAAGGAACCGGTAGGACCTGACCTTCGGAGAGTTGTGCAGAAAAATATACAACTGTGTACAAATGAGGCGGGCATGCCCCATGCTCGTGTTATGTAACTCTGAAAAAATATGACAGAAGTGTTAGTGTAGACAACTGAAGCGCCCTTAGGGGAAGTAATGATAAAGGCAGAAGACAATTCTACAAAGGAACATACTCTGAATAATAGGCAATGATCGCGGTAATAAGCAGCGACGATGATGTGGGCATTGATGGCCCTACCAAGTTCAGAGGTCTTCGGCAAATGACAAAAATAACTGCAATAGTCGCAAAGTAAGACCCACCATAACATGAGAAAGTGTTGGCGTCGAATGTTATGGGGGCCAACAACAGCAGGGAGCAATGGTGTTTCACCCTATGCCGTCTGAGATCTCTCATTTAAATAGAGAATGAGAATCAAGATACTGTCGCCCTTCTAGAAAAGTGTGCTGATGTCGACAAAAAGGGGGACGCGACTCCCAGAAGCAAAGGGCTCCGTGGAATATACTGAGGTGAGGAAGTGGCAGAGGTACATGGATGAAGTCAAGAAGTGGGAAGACTCAAGACTGCCCTTGGTTGGAGGATGTATGAGGGAAACAGTGGCCACAACCGTGTAACAAGGTCGAGTGTTAGGGGGAAGACAAGACCAGTGGTAAGTTGTGCCAGAGGCGGGACAAGGTGAACAAATTCAGAGGGTAGAGGTAACTGACCTGTGGAGTACTCTGAAGATATGGACAATGCCGGCAAGGGTAGATGATAAGTAATGCTCCAACCAAGGGTGACATGGGTTGCGTGTGGCCAAAAGAAAGCAAGTCGCCAACGGTGATGACAAAGAATGTAATCACTGGAAATAAAGGCGTTTGTACAATAAATAATGAATAATTTTGGGGAGAAATGTACAAATACAGAATCAGGTGCCCCAGTGTGAAATGCGTGCCCCAGGGAGGGCAGAATTTTCTTGAGAAACCGATGAAGGGTGGGGGCCCCATTGGTGAGTTTCTGTATGAGGTAGGTGAAATGAGGGTAGGTTCGCTGATGGGCAAACTGAGTGTGGATGAAATGAAGGGCTCATGATCCTGTAGAGGTGTAGGTAAAAAATAGAACCATAAAGAGATAATCTGGGAGTCCATGTGGGAAAGTTAGCAAAATGAAGAGAAAGAGTATGTGGTTGATTCACGACATGATGAAAGACTATTGGGACTCCCATCCCTAAAGGGTAATGAAGAACAGCATGAGTGTCAAAAAGTGCCAAAAGGTGCTATGAATGGGACAACTCATGTGGGTGAGAATGCTACCGGGTTACAGTACCGAAGATGCAAATGGAGGTGTGGGTACTGCAGAGCCGGGAATGAGGATCCTAAAGGCCAATATCAGAGGGTGTGACTGGAAATGTAAATGCAATACAACAGGAGAGACTACATGCCAGTGCTGAATATATACCTGAAGGGATGATGTCGATGACCGATGAGCAAGTACCTGCGCACATAACAACCAAATACCCAAAGTGAACAATATCTGAAG
>JZKD02S1693543.1:34447-52758 GCA_000966675.3 Picea glauca | reverse complement strand
CTGCAAAATTTGTACCATTAAAATATTAGTAACTAAATATGCCATTGAAATATTAGAACTATATGAAAGAAGGGTGAATGAAATTATCCACAGAATGGAAATATATCACTTGACGGAACCTGTACTTATATTGGATTTTCCATGGACATGATCCATTTCCCAGCCATGGTCGTCCACCAACCAAAAGGGGAGGAGCAATCTTGATTAAGCTGATGGGTACCTTGCATCAAACAGGGCCCCATCTTTAGTTACAACATTCAGTTCAAGAAAGAAGTTATACAAGAAACTATGGTTTTCGTAAATATAACAGTAGTTCCAGCACCGATTGCAGAGACATTAAACAGTGAATGAATATACTCTGAGGTATAGAAAAGATACAAATAATATACTAGACGAAATCTTCGTAAGGAGATAAAATCAAAATACAGTTAATATGAATGTTAGATACAGGAATCCATTTTTTCTAAAATTTACAAAGAAAGGACTAAGGTAACACGAAATGATTTAGCCTATTGACAGACCATGGTAAGTCAATACAAAACCCGTAAATATTTACTAGTTACATGATATAAAGCTTTCAAACCCGAGAGGTACCATTAAATCAAGATTTAAAAAAAAACTAAATTATGAAAGATCCTTTTAGGTGCTTTCTCTTTGGGGTTACGGGTTATTGGCGAGGATGGTATACAAGCGAAAGGGCCCTTTGAGGCAGATGATTGGAGCTAGGTTGGGGAAAACATTATTCAGATACTAATCAGAGTATAACCAGCCACGACGGGAATTTAGAGCCTACGAAAAAAATAAAATTTATTTAATATGGACAAGGAAATACTGCAATTACAGTGCAACGCTCTCACCCTGATAAACTTAACTTCTGGAATGGAATCCAGGAAAGATCCCACAAAATCTCAATACCAAATGATGATACGGGATAGTGAAGTAGAGCGGGAACATCACGCCCTAGAGGCAATCTACTTGCCAAACACCAAGAAAACAAAGGAATGAGGTATCAAGCCCTTTCAGAATTTCTAGAATAGATAAGAACGCGGTAATAAAACTACTTACCAGAGGAGAGGAACTTCCAGGACCTTCCTGGAGATTTTGAAATGAGAGAATATCCACTTACTGATAGTATAATCACTACAGCATGTAGGTTATCTACAGTGGTTGCAAGAGAAAGAGAACTCGGCCACAAATCTATGACTAGAGATGAAAAAATAACGAGAAACTTACTAGTGGGTTAGATAGCGATGTCGCCTCCACTATGAGAAAATACTCACCGTTATTTCCCTTCGCCAAGAAATCGGAGTCGCGGAGCTAGACTTTCGGAGAACCTCCTAACAACAAAAATCCATTGACCTAGCGAACTCCTTCCTCGGAGAATAAGGTCTGCAAGTACGAATGACCAGGTGATGAGATAGACTTGGCATGTCCACATTGGGTAACAGGTTAGGTGATGGCCTCGACTGTAGCATGTACCCTACCCCCTTTAATTCTCTGGCCAAGATTAAGTTCATATCATACTTACCCCTCCTTTGGTATTCAATGAGCCACGGATTAAGGAAGCGTTGGTGCGACTCATGGAAACCTTTAACCCCAAATCACAATAAATGCAGTTAATATAATGTATAGTTGACACTACATTCGGACAGGTGAAGTCGAATGGGATTTACTAGCGCGGCAGAGTGTTATAACATATTCGTACTCGGAGTTTAACCGGAAGGCCTTACCTAACTACTATCCCGTATCCAAATACTTTAAAATAAAGGGCCTTCTTATATTAAACTTTTCCCATAAGAGTATACTCTAACGCTCGACCTTTTACCTAAGTCGTATGTATTGTAAATTATGGTAATGGTTTATGTGTATGGTCTAACGCGTAAGGCTTAGGCCATAAACCCAAAAGTCATTGTATAGTAAGCCTATGATAATGGTTATAGGTACAAACAAATGGGAATGTAATTATAGTTACAAAACTTTAAATAAACATTGAAATGTGGAGTAAGAACTTCTTGTATCGTCGATTTGAAAACTTTAATTTGAGTGGTAATGACAGTCGACGACAGTAAGGACTTTAGAAAACTTTCAGAATCAACCATTATAATAAAAATCCTACCTTTCTTGATTATCAAAGTTATTCAAGGATAAATGTACAAACAAAAAAAAAAATTAGACAATTTTTTAGGTACATTACATATTGTATCAGAGCAAAAAGTTACAACACTGGGTCTGAACAGGGCCACATTAGTTGCTTAGTATATATTCTGATTTATGTAAAACTAATAAATCTTATGGTTACAAACAGAAAGCCCTTTATGTTTTGTGTTAATTATGGCAGCTCAGGTGGGTGCAGAAATCAAGATGGAAGGAAATCGGTAGCAAGGACCTCCTGGAGATCCAAGACAGAAAAGTGATGGAAGCTCACCCATGGAGGTGTTGGAAACAATGAGGAATCTTATTGTTGAACTACAGATTTTCAAAGCCAAAAATGAAAAATTGAAAAAAGCATAGCAGGAACAACAAGAGATAAATGAAGTCATGTTGCATAGTATAATAACCAAGAAAATCCCAAAAGATGATAACCATGATGAAGAGGTAAGCAAAAGGGCCTCCAAGAACTATGGGCCAGAAATAGAAAAAGGAGACAGATCATCTGAAGGGACACCTTCAGCTGAAGACAAAACTAAACCAGACAGAAAAAGAAAATAGGTAGACCGCCTTGAAGGAGAATTTTAAAAGATTAAACTAGCTACCTTTGATGGAGAATCTAGGATAGGAGAAGAAGTTGAGGCATGGTTGTTGGACATAAAAAAATACTTCCAGATCTGCAACTATTCCAGCAACATGAAGGTCAGAATGGCCATCTACAATCTGAAGGGGAAGGCTAGCATTTGGTGGCAGGACCTAAAATTGGCCAAGGGCCTAAAGGAGAAATAGTTGGAATAGTCTGAGTTTAAGAAGTATGTCAAGAAACAATACCTTTCTAAAATCTATTATGAAAGGAAGACGAAATAATTTTACGAGTTACGAATCGAACAGATGACGATGGAGGACCTTATAAATAAATTTCTAGAACTACTAAGGTTCGTACCATACATCCAGGAGGATAAGGTAAAAATCCAACGATTCTTAATTTGTTTACCACAGTCCTACAGGGACAGAATTGAGTTTGACAAACCCAAATCCTTGAGTGAGGTATTCAGGAAAGCACGAATGTGCTATGACCAGTATAAATAGTGGGTAGAGTTTCCCAAAGCCTGGAAGGATAAGAAGCAAGATTGAATGAACCAGCAGAAGAAGGGATACCAACCAGCTCCTTATTGCAATGCAACAAAAAAAATTCCAAGAAAGGATTTTTACTTCAATCATCCGAATATGCAAGGCAGCGGTAAACCGGTAAACCTAGGAATGAAGAAGTTTGGGGATAGCTCCCGCGAGCCATTAAAGTGTTGGGAATGTGGAGAGCCTCATCTAAGGAGGAACTGTCCACATTTAATTTCAGCAAACAGAACTGTTGTTCATAATTTGCAGGAAGTCTCGATAGTGGGAGACGTGGGCAGAATCCTGCATTGGATAAATGCAGCCATAGATGGGCGACAAGCTGACCACCAGTCCTCAATGGTAGAAATCGAAGGTAAAATCAATGACACTCAATTTTTTTTTTTAATTGACCCTGGAGCTACATTAAGTTATATTACTCCTGATGTAGTAGAGTCAAATAAACTTAAGAAACTGAAGCATGCAAAATCATGGCTTGTATAACTAGCAACTGGTACTAAAAGGAAAGTAGTTAACTTTATTTCTGATTTTGAATTCAACTTAGACGGTCAAAATATAAGGACCAATCTGAACATCCTACCACTAGGTTCTTACGATATGATTATCAGGATGGATTGGTTGGAACAACACAAAGCAATACTAGACTGTTACATAAAGATACTTAGCTATAAAGATGATTTTGGCACTGTTAGAACAACCCAAGGCATACCAAAAGTTGTATCAGTCAGACAAGTTTCAGCGATGCAACTCAAGAAATGTATTAGAAAGGGATGTCAAGTTTATGCCATCCAAGTGATGAATCTATTAGAAAAAGAAGATAAGCCAAAGTTGGAAGAATTTGTTGTCCTTCGTGAATTCAGAGACATGTTTGTGGATGAGATACCAAAATTAACTCCTAGAAGGCAAATAAACTTCTCCATAGACCTACTACCTGGTTCAACCCCTATCTCAAAAGCACCCTACCGAATGAGTCTACCAGAACTGACAGAATTAAAAATACAATTACAGGAATTGTTGGACAAAGAGTATATCAGACCGAGTGTCTCACCATGGGGGGAACCAGTCCTCTTTGTGAAAAAGAAAGACGGTAATCTAAGACTATGTGTCGATTATAGACAACTGAACAAAATGACTATTAAGAACAAATACCCCTTACCAAGGATAAATGATCTATTTGATCAAGTAGGTGGGGCCAAGATATTTTCAAAGTTGGATTTACAATCCGGTTATCATGAAGTTAGGATAAAAGACGAGGACATAGAAAAACAACATTTCGGACAAGATATGGACATTATGAGTTCGTAGTCATACCTTTCGGACTCACTAACGCACCAACCACGTTTATGTGCCTAATGAGCAGTATTTTCAGTCAATACTTAGACAAGTTCGTGGTAGTATTTATCGATGATATTCTGGTCTATTCAAAAACGGAGGAGGAACATGATGAACACTTATGTATAGTTCTATAAACGTTGAGGAAACACAAATTGTGCGCCAAATTTTTCAAGTGTGACTTCTATCAAAAAGAAATACAATATCTAGGACATGTAATTTCAACAGAAGGCATTGTCATAGACTCAGAGAAGACAAAATCCATTATGGAATGGTCGGTACCTAAGGATGTAGCATATATCCAATCATTCATGGGAATCATCGGATATTACCGTAGGTTTATAGAAGGGTTTTCCAAACTAGCCTACCATATCACGTCATTACAAAAGAAAGGGACCAAGTTTAACTGGTCAAAGAAGTGTCAAGATAGTTTTAACAAACTAAAGGAATTATTGACAACTACACCCATTTTGAAGGTAGTAGACCCAGATAAAGACTTCACCATATGTGTTGATGCAAGTAAAGAAGGACTAGGTGGTGTCCTAACTCAGGAAGGACATGTTGTTTGTTATGAGTCTCAGAAATTAAAAGAATATGAGCGAAATTATGTCACTCATGACTTGAAATTGGCAGCGGTAATACACACCTTAAAAATGTGGCGACACTACATAATGGGTAGAAAAATTCTACTATTGACGGATAATAGCGGGGTGAAATATATGTTTAGCCAACCAGATCTTAATGCAAGACAAGAAATATGCCTAGCCTTATTGAGCGAATTCGACTTTGAGGTCAGACATATCAAGGGTAAGGAAAATAAAGTAGCAGACGCTTTAAGCAGAAGAGTCCATGGGTTATTTGAGATAAATATCAGCAGGGTAGCAAGTGATCTGGAACAAAGAATAAAGATGACAAGCATTAACGACATAAATTACACTAAGATGATGGTAGAATTTCAAAACAGTATCACAAACTCAGATAAACTAGATCTAAGTATTGACAAGAAGGGACTATTACGATTTAAAAACAGACTTTACATACCAGATTCAACAGAGTTAAAATTCACAGTTTTAGATGAAGTGCATAAGAAACCGTATTCTGGCCATCTAAGTTACCAGAAAACAATAACAACACTTAGAAAACTATTTTATTGGACTAATATGAAGGGTGAAACAATAGAGTACTTGGCTAGGTGCCAAGATTGTCAACATATTAAGGCCGAGCACCAGCACCCAGTCGGCCTATTACAACCATTACCGGTACCAGAATGGAAATGGGAGACTATATCATCGGACTTTATAACAGGTTTGCCTAAAACTCAGAAACAAAATGATTCTATCATGACTGTAATCGATAAAGTCAATAAGTCTGCACACTTTATTCCTGTAAAGTCTACTTTTAAAGCTAAACATTGCTGAAATATTCATGAAAGAATTTTTTAGACTGCATGGTATTCCTAAAATGGTGATTTCAGATAGAGACATAAAATTTACATCCGTTTTTTTGAAGGAATTGTTTGCAGGGATAAACACTAACTTGAATTTTAGTATGAGCTATCATCCACAAATGGATGGACAGACCAAAAGGACAAACCAGATCATAGAGGATATGCTCCACATATATGTAAGAACAAAACCAAGCAAGTGGGAAGACTACCTGCACTTGTTAGAATTTGCATATAACAATGGGTACCAAACTTTGGCTAAGTTGATCCCTTTCGAAATACTGTACGACAGAAAGTGTACGACTCCAATTAGCTGGGATAACCCGGCTGACAGACTCATGGTTGGACCAGAGATGCTCCAAGAAATGGAGAACATGGTAAGAAAGGTACAGCAGAACTTGAAAGAAGCACAGGACAGACAGAAGAGCTATTCATTTAGAAAAGAAGACACTTGGAATTTCAAGTGGGAGACCATGTTTATTTGAAGTTCAAAGCCCAAAAAATCTCGTTGAAGCTAGGTAATTGTGCCAAGATGGCACCTAGGTTTTGTGGGTCCTTCGAGATATTAGCTCGAATTGGACCCATAGCATATCAACTTGCACTTCCAACTAATCTAAGAATTCATAATGTATTTCACGTTTCTTTGTTGAAAAGATATATCCATGACCCTACTCATATGATTGATTGGAACTTGGTGCAGGTGGAACCCAAAGGCGAGTTCCAGGTGGAACCCCTGCGCATTATGGACCAGAGAGAAATAGCACTTCGGAATAGAGTCCTCGCTCAGGTAAAGGTGCAATGGAAGCACTTTAGTCCTGAGGAGGCCACTTGGGAGTTGGAGGGAGATTTGCGGAAATCTCATCCAATCATATTCTAGGAAAGGAACGAACACTGAGGAGAGTGTTTTACTAAAGGGGAAAAGGATGTGACATCCCCCAAAAAATAAAATATTTTGAAATTTAAATTTGCTGGAAATTTATTCCATTTTTAGTAAATTCAAATTTGGAATTTTTTTCCATTTATGGCCATTCCGAATTTTGAATTTGATAATTGAAATTAATTATTATGACTCTTGGGTAGAGATCTAATTTGACTCAACTAACTATTTTACTATGACACTTGTATAAAAACAGAATATTTTATATTGATTGCAGGAGGACAAATGGAACAACCATGCCAAAATCAGTTGACCATGACTCCATGAGTGGGGAACATGTTGGAACTACATCTAGGCTGATTGTTACAATTGGAAAATCAGTGATTTGGCCATTGACAGCCCCTGAAAATCAGGAATCTAGAAAGTTGCGAAAATTCCCAAGGGAGGGAAAAAGACCTAGGCAAATTGATAAATAGCATATGTGAGGAGGCAGGATGCTGCCAAGTATGCTAGGGAAGGAGTCTATTGATTTACTTGTTGTTATGAACACTACTTGAGTGTGAGGCAAGGGAAAAACTGTTGGAGCTGTAGGACATTGTTGAGGAGAAGTTTTTCCAATTTCGCCCTCATGGATTCATGGTCAGGCTAGGGGGTGAATCAGGAAAGTGTTTTGGCTTCCCTGTTCTATAGTTGGGAGGAACGTGGTTGTTCCCTTTGTCTTTCAGCGTGTTATTTCAGATATGTTATTTCTGTCCCTTCTCTGGCTGAATGTTATATGGTTAAATACTTGATAGAATGCATCTGTTAATTCTAACTAGAAATAATATTAAGGACAAAATATTGAATGCATCCTATTGAAATTAGGAACTGATAGAATGTATCCATACTAGTTCAGAATGGATTTTCCTTGCTGCATCGTATTACTGTTATGAACACTAATTCCCGTAAGTATACTAGCTAAAAGGATATGCCTAGTCAATTCTTATAGAAGATTTGTGTTGTGATTTGGATTACTATTGTAGTAAGATAAAACATTGTAGTTGAAACCCCATAAATAAATTGTAATGCAGATTGGGGTCACCTACGTATTGAATGCCAATGGAAAACTACATAGTGTAGATATATGTATATGTATGGACGTATACCTACTTTCTAGTATATAAAGGCATGCAGAATAGTAGAGTAATTAACTGAGATTTCTTCCATGTACCAGCAGAAGAGTCATGATTATTAGGAGATAACTATAATCACAAGTGCTTAAGATTTATATATATATTTATATTTAAATTATGGAAGACACCTTGCAAAATTTCAAGAATTATCATAGAAACCTACAACATTTACACATTTTTATATCAACTGGTGTTTTAATGAAAAGGTTATAGGACGAATTGGTCTATGGGACAACAAATTGGAATTTTGGAAATTATATTTGGAGTGAATCGGTTAACACAATTTAGTTACCATAACTAATCACGAGAGGCGCGAAGGCCCAAGGAAAAAGGGACATCCCAAAAATTCACATAATTTACTCATACTCATGAATAAATTCATAATTGTGTAAATAACAACACAATCACCTAGAAATCAAAAGGGGGAGCCTTTAACACGAGTACAATATAAGTGCAAATTGAATTTATTTAACATCATGCTATCTGGAGTCAACTATAGATAAGATATACATATAAGTCGACAATAGTCGAGTACCTTTACTCAATTCAAAATCCTTTTCTTGGAAGAAACCAATATGGCGTTAGTATATTAAATCAATGAAATAACCAGTATGTCATTACAAGTAAGTGAGAGGGAAACCCTGAAAATTATTTTAAGAATATATTACATATCTCATCCGGTTTAGGAACCAATAAATATCCCATACTGTGTTCTATTTCAACGATAGAAAATTACCATCACAAGACGGGTTACCCTTAATCAAATGGTATTGAAACCGGAACAGAACTACACTGTTAATAAAAGGACTGGAAAGGGACCATGCCCTTCCTCTAGAACAAAAAGAATGAGACGGAGAGGGTTACGGGCATGGAACCCGAATACCTTTGTCACCAAGGATGGGCGGGGATATCCAAAACTTCATACCGAAGAGGACTCTGCAAAATTTGTACCATTAAAATATTAGTAACTAAATATGCCATTGAAATATTAGAACTATATGAAAGAAGGGTGAATGAAATTATCCACATAATGGAAATATATCACTTGACGAAACCTGTACTTATCTTTGATTTGTTGTGGGCATGATCCATTTCCCAGCCATGGTCGTCCATCAATTAAAAGGGGAGGAGTGAGCTTGATTAAGTTGATGGTTACCTCACATCAAACAGGGCCCCATCTTTAGTTACAACATTCAGTTCAAGAAAGAAGTTATACAAGAAACTATGGTTTTCGTAAATATAACAGTAGTTCCAGCACCGATTGTAGAGACATTAAATAGTGAATGAATATACTCTGAGGTATAGACAAGATATAGATAATATACTAGACGAAATTTTCATAAGGAGATAAAATCAAAATACAGTTAATATGAATGTTAGATACAAGAATCCATTTTTTCTAAAATTTACAAAGAAATGATTAAGGTAACACAAAATGATTTAGCCTATTGACAGACCACGGTAAGTCAATACAGAACCTGTAAATATTTACCAGTTACATGATATAAAGCTTTCGAACCCGAGAGGTACCATTAAATCAAGATTTTAAAAAGAAACAAAATTATGTAAGATCCTTTTATGGGCTTTCACTTTGGGGTTTCGGGTTATTGGCGAGGATGGTATACAAGCGAAACGACCCTTTGAGGCAGATGAGTGGAGCTAGGTTGGGAAAAACATTATTTAGATACTAATCAGATTATAACCAGCTATGACAGGAATTTAGAGCCTACGAAACAAATAAAATTTATTTAATATGGACAAGAAAATACTGCAATTATAGTGCAACGCTCTCACCCTGATAAACTTAACTTTTGGAATGGAATCTGGGAAAGATCCTACAAAATATCAATACCAAACGATGATATAGGATAGTGAAGTAGAGCGGGAACATCACACCCTAGAGGCAATCTACTTGCGAAACACCAAGAAAACAAAGGAATGAGGTATCAATGCCTTTCAAAATTTCCAAAATAGATAAGAATGTTGTAATAAAACTACTTACGAAAGGGGAGGAACTTCCAAGACCTTCCTGGAGATTTGGCAATGAGAGAATAACCACTTACAGATAGAATAATCACTATGGCACGTAGGTTATCCATAGTGGTTGCAAGATAAAGAGAACTTGGCCACAAATCTATGACTAGAGATGTAGAAATAACGAGAAACTTACCAGTGGGTTAGATAGCGATGTCGCCTCCACTATGAGAAAATCCTCACCATCATTTCCCTTCACCAAGAAATCAGAGTCACAAAGCTAGACTTCCGAAGAACCTCCCCACAATAAAAATCCATTAACCTAGCGAACTCCTTCCTCGAATAATAAGGTATGCGATTACGAATGACCAGGTGATGAGATAGACTTGGCACATCCACATTAGGTAATAGGTCAGGTGATGGCCTCGACTGTAGCATGTACCCTACCCCCTTTAATGCCCTAGCCAGGATTAAGTGCATATCATACCTACCCCTCCTTTGGTATTCAATGAGCCATGCATTATGGAAGCATCGGTGCGACTCATGGAAACCTTTAACCCCAATTCACAATATATGCAGTTAATATAATGTACATTTGACACTACGTCCGGACAAGTGGATCCGAATGGGATTTACTAGTGTGGTATTGTGTTATAACATATTCATACTCGGAGTTTAACCGGAATTCCTTACCTAACCACTATCCCATATCCAAATACTTTAAAATAAAGGGGCCTTCTTATATTAAACTTTTCGCAGAAGAGTATACTCTAATGCTCAACCTTTTACCTAAGTTGTATGTATTGTAAATTATGGTAATGGTTTATGTGTATGGTCTAATGCGTAAGGATTAGGCCATAAACCCCAAAGTTGTTGTATTGTAAGCCTATGGTAATGGTTATAGGTACAAATAGATAGGAAAGTAACTATAGTTACAGGACTTTAAATAAACATTGAAATGTGGAGTAAGCACTTCTTATATTGCCAATTTGAAAACTTTAAGTTGAGTGGTAATGATAGTCGACGACAGTAAGGACTCTTCAAACTTTTAGAATCAAGCATTATAAAAGAAAGCCTACCTTTCTTGATTATCAAAGTTATTCAAGGATAAATGTACAAAAAAAAAAAAAAAATTAGACAGTTTTTGAGGTACATTACAAAAATCAACAAAGAATCAAGCCACCTCAACTAAAGGTGAATCCTCTCATCCCTCTAAAGGGGAGGCTTCCAAATCAATAGGTAAATAACGAAATTTGTCTCCTGGAATTACAGGGGAATATGAAACAAAGAAAAAAAGGAATATTTGGGAAAATTAATACACATAGAGATTCCTTCAATCCTTTTGATCTAGGAGACCAAAGTAAATCTAGAGAAAAAGTAAAAGTTTGTCCATAAGTTCAAGAAGCACTTCAGGAAGGATATGCACACTCTGCATTTCATATCTGTTTGAATTGGAAGAGAGCCATCATGCAATGAATTGGGTTTTGGTCAAGTTAATCCATATCCCTTCAGGTATGATCTATCATATTGTTAACATCTATATGCCAAATAATTATTGGGAAAAATTAGATTGTTGGAACTCTCTTTTAATTTAGCATCAAGGGACCCACTTGAAAATTTTATAATAATAGGAGACTTCAACATCACAAGAATTTTGAAAGAAAAAAGAGGGGGATATATTGTTCATGATCAATCTCATTAAAATATGGATGACCTAATATCTTCTATGGACCTTATTGATGTCCCCCCTGCAAAAGGAATTTATACTTGGAATAACAGAAGGGTCGATCCTGATCACATAGCAGCTAGGATGGATTGTCTCCTAATTAGCATTTCCTTTCTCACTCAATGCACCTCCTTTGCATACAAAATTCTCCCCTAGGATAGCTCTGATCATCGTCCCATATCTCTTTCCTTCGAAAAATATCCCAATTGGGGGCCTTCCACTTTTCATTTCAATCTCCTCTGGATGGATAAGTCTGGCTATATCCCCCTAATCTCTAGAACTTGGTGCCAATGGATCACAGGGTCTCTAGTGTACATCTGGGAGTAGAATATCAAACTCACAAAATTGGCTATAAATAACTAGGAAAAAATATTCTCTCTCCCACCTCACACGGAGGTCCCGAAAAAAAGAAAAAAACTAGAAGACATACAAGAAGCACTTGAGATAGTGTATGTTCAGCCTAACATCCTACGAAGGGAACAAGTAGCCCACTGAGAATATATAAAATACTTGAGGGACAAAGAAACAATATGGAGGATAAAATAAAGAATCCTTCGGTTATAGTTTGGGGATAATAACATAACTTTCTTCCAGAAGCAAGCCAAGGTAAGACAATGGAAAAACAAACTAGAGGAAATAGAGGCACCAACAGGAAAAATCATACAGGAATTTGAAGAAATAAAATAGCATGCCACTAAGTACTTTATCCAATTGTACATGAAAACATGGGACTTGGATGTAGAGTTGAGAAACAAATTTATTTCTCACCTTCCTCAATTGGTCTCAGAAGAGGATAATCTAGAGCTCGATAAAAAAGTGGAGGAAGAGGAAATCCTAATGGAAATGAACCAATTCAATCCAGACAAGCCCCCAAGCCCTGATGGTTTTACCATTCACTTTTTAAAAATATATTGGTCTATCATCAAATTTGATTAAATTAGGATGCTCACATATGTTCAAATGTCCCATCATCTGGGGAGAGCTTCTAACTCTTCCTTCTTGGCTCTTTTTCCAAAAGAGAAAGGTTCCCCCTCCTTCGACATATTCTGACTCGTCTCTATGTGCAATGTCTCATACAAAATCATGGCCAATATCATTTACAACAAATTGAAGCCTCTTCTTAGTTCCTTAATTATATCCAAACAAGGGGGATTTGTAGAAGGAAGACAAATATGGAACAACATAATTCTATTCAAAGTGGAAATATACTCAATTCATGGCCAAGGAGAAAAAGGAATGGCGATAAAAATCGATATGGAAAATGATTTTGACAGAGTAAACCATGACTTCCTCAAGGTAGTTCTAATTTTTTGGGGGTTTAATCATCTCTTTATCTCTTGGATAAATTACTACATAGAAAACCATTATATCACTCTTCTAATCAATGGGTGGCCAACTCCTTTCTTTAAATTCATAAGAGGTTTAAGATAGGGCTACCCCTTGTCACATATTCTTTATGTGCTCATGTCATAACCTTTGAACAAACACTTGGAATGGGAACGTGTTAATGGATCAATACCAGGACTATGAATAGACAAGAGGGTCAAAAGAATAAATCATTCTCAGTTTGTTGATGACACATTTCTTCTAGGTGGGGCTTCAAGAATAATTGCAAGATGATTCAAACTGGTTTTGGATCAATTCACTCAGATATTTGGAAGTCTCATAAATAAGAACAAAAGTTAAATTTATGCCTAGAATATTGATGCATAGTTTGTTATGGACCTCGCCCAAATTATTTTCTTCCCCATCTCAAAATATTGGAATATTTTCAAGTACTCGGGTATGCCAATTTCCCTAAAATCCATCCCGGGGGAATACTGGAAAATCATGAATAAAAAAATCAAATAAAAGGCGGAATCCTAAGGAGCAATTTTTTTAAACCTAGTAGGGTGCTTGGTTCTAATTAAATAAATTCTATCCTCCCTACCTTTATTTCAATTTTCTTCTCTTCTGGCGCCCATGGGAACTAAAAAAGATTTAGCCCAAATCATAAGAAAGTTTCTCTAGAAAGGTGGCAAATAAAATAAAATAAATCCATTTAGTCAGATGGGACATGTGAAATCCCCTGAGGATCATGGGGAGCTCAGAGTCTGTGATCTAGAATTAGTAAACACATTCTTGGGTTCAAAACTACTTTGGCGAATAGTCACGGGAAGTAAAGAATGGTGAAAAACAGAAATCGTCCAAAAATACGGTTTGGGAAACATAAATTGAAGTGTGGATCTAATCCTTCCAAGCACCCTTGGTTCCCTTGTTAATAAATTCTTCAAATGTAAACTACAAAAAGACTTGTATTAGATCCTAGGAAATCTTAAATCTATCAGTCAATGGAAGGATAAGATTTTAAACCAAATTCCTCTGAAACAAAACGTCCAATATGAAGACCTTAAAGGTTGGCTAGAGACACACCAAAAATAAACTCTATTCGATATTTCTTCTTAGAATGATGATGGAACATGGAAGAATAGGAAGTTTGGGGATTTTCCTCTCCAGCTCCAAAATCAATTTCTATCTCTTATCAAAGATATGAAGGGGGCGGCTCGAGTGCACTAGAGAACACAAGATAGTTGAGGTTGGGTCGCCAATGGTTATTCAGTGAAAACATGATATCATACTCTTCTTCTTCCAACAAACTATCCAGAAAGAATGACCTAGTGGTGAAATATCTGGAATCTAGACGAACTGCCAAAAATAAACATATTTTGTTGGAATATTGTTCATGGGAATATCCTAACTAGAGAAAACCTTTAGAAGAGAGAGTTTATCGGCCCCTTTCTCTATGAACTGTGTGAAATCAATTGTGAAACAACACATCTCTTATGGGACTGTGATTTATCAAAGTAGGATTGATACTTAGTCTTCCAAGGTCTCTTCTCAAAAAGAAGGTGGCTAACTAGCTTCAAACCCCTTTTAGGAAAATGGGAGCACTACTATCATGGTTCATTTCAAGGAAAATTAATATTTAAAAGGCTTTGGAAATCCCTACCTAAATACTTTCTTTGGAAACTTTGGTTGGCCAGGAATAACATTGTATTTCAAAACAAGGGAACTCATTTCCTTCTTGTTGCTACAAGGGTCGTGATTCAATTATCTGATTATTTGAATTCCAAATGACTCGCAAAGGATGACTTGACCACCTTAAATATGGAAGAGAAAGTGTGGGTTAAAAATTTTAATCTTTCTCTAGTCCTCCATCCTAAGGTTACACAACAATCAAGATGGCATCTTCATTTTTCATCCTCAAATATTGACACTTGGGTTTCATCCCAAACACTACCTTATTTTTTTATGGGGCTTCAAAGGGAAACCCAGGGGAGGAAAGTGTGTGTGGGGGGGGGGAGGAAGAGGGGAGGTAATGTATGGACTTGAAGGGCACAAAGTTTTCTATTTCTATTAGAATCCAAGAATCACCACTAATAACAGTGAAGAAGCATATGCTCTGTACCAAGGAATTCAATTAGTCAAGAAACGATAATTTTCTAGATTCAATATAATTGGAAGCTCCAAAAACTTGATTATAATCTTCATTTTTTACTCCAAGCCAAAAGATATCCAATTAAAGAAACTAGTGGACTACATTCGCCTCTTAATCAGAAACCTACAAGTGAATTTATTCCATGTGGTAAGACAATTCAACACCGCAACATACACAATGGAAAATATGGCCATATGAAAACCCTAAGGCCATATGGGGTCTGGAGAATTGCAGTTCCATATCTCTCCCCCGTGATCATATGGATAAGCCCCTAAAATCACAACCCCCCCACCCTTGTGACCAAATGAATAAGTCGTCATTTAAATGTTACCTACACATGTAGGATGGATGCATGGACAAGGGCATAGATACTTTGGCATGCAATGGTCTTCGTGGATCAGGATAAGAACACAAGACGGTTATGTCAGTTTCATTAACGCATCCCCAAGGTGGAGATGACGTCTCAGTGTGGTGTATTGTGCCTAGTACCATTGCAGGAGCACAACAATGGATCTAGACTTCTCAGTTATTGCCCCAAATCATGTAAATGCATAGAAATTACAGTGGGAGCATGTCATTCTGGTAGCAAACATCATCTTGAGCATGGAGAAGATGACAGGGAGAAAGTGAACTTGGTTAACTCATCTCCAGGTATAATTGATTTCCATCTATGATCACAGGAGGCTTCATACTACAGGATCATTCATGATGAACAATGAAGGTGACATAGCAAATAAAAAGGTGAAAAAGGTCTCCATTTGGATGCATTCATCGACAATTTGGTTTGGAATTCTCCCTCTAGGTAGGCTCATTATTTTCACAACGTCTAGGGATTCCTCCTGTTGCATATCAATTTTATCCCGAGGGTCTAGGACTCTCGGTCCCAATTCTATCCTCAATTTGTTTCAAGTAATATGCATGTGTGAGAAGGTTTCCCTGCTGAGAAAATACATGGACCCACAAGCTATTGGGAAACATATGGATAGTGAGATGGAGTTCAGCGACTCAAAGATCCACCAGAGAATGTTTATCAGAATCTGTGCACTCAATTCAACTGTCTCATACGCACTAGATACCCTTATACAACATCGAACCTTAATTAGACACCTCTAAGATGAAGTAGAAGCGATAAAGATCCAGAATGAGGACCTTAGAGGAGACTAGAGTAGAGAGAGGGATCTAGAGCTCAACAGACTTCAGCAGACAGTGCATGAATCTCCTCTAAAGAATCAATAGCCTCAAGTCCCAATATTAATGACCCTCTATATGAATAACATAGCAAATAGGGTTCCAGGCCTCGAAATTGGATCTCGTATAAGACTTTAAAACTCCTTAAATACTTATATTTTTCCTCTGTACATGTATTTTTGGTATCTATTACCATCTATACACAATTCAAAGTTGAAATAGTGTTATAATTTGGAATAAACTCAAGAAAAAACTATATTTTTGTTGGGAAACATGATCAGTACAACCGTTTTTGGACAACTTTGTAATTATGAATATCATATTTTGTATCCAAGTGGTCTTCACCACACCTTTTTAATGGAAAATATTTACTAGTTTTTGTTAAAACAAAAACATACGGAAAGTATTCATTTTTTTTTAAGTAAGAAATTATATATTAGCTTTCATGGAGAAAAATTATAGTATCGAAAATGATATCTAGGTTTGAATGTGTTGAGTTTCCCTGAAGGGAAACCAACTCATCTTGACACTTGACTGTAAAATTAGTAGTATTTAAACATACTTTTATGAATCGCCCCATGGGGAAATCGATTCAACTGACCCATTCATGGATATAGTCAACCAAAAAAAAAACATACTATAAACCAAAAAAAGTCTATCTTCCAACAGACCCAAAGGATTGATAGTGTTAGACTCCAACCGCCTATGAAGAATCTCCCAAAAACAACTAATATTTTTCAAAATAAAACAATCATTCTGACACATGTGCACCTGTCGAATGCCATTGTGTCTAGTGCGCTCGCTTGTTCTCGGCTTCCTATGAATTTTGGTCTCGCTTGTCCTCATCTTCCTCTATGCATTTTTCCATGTCTCGATCATCCTCCCCCTAGAATTCTGGAGCAAGGAACTCCCCAGGAGATGTTGGGGCATTATCGCCCAGAACTGGTGAGTGTAGGGAGAAAAGCAGGGTCACAAGAAGAGATTCAATTTTCTCTGCGCACTGGTCTGGGTGTTCCAACTGAAAGAGGAGGTCGTCGATATCCTTACGGACTGCGAAGACCAAATCTGGAAGAATCAATACTGAATCTCTGAGTCGTGGGAACAAATCATAGTATGGTTGGAGAAGAGCTTGGCCTAGAGGTGCTTCCAATTGTAATTATTTTGTTTGAGTGATGAAATCCTCCAGAGAAGGAATAGAAGGTGGCAACGGGGGGGATGAAGGAGATGGAAAGGGAGTGAAGGGTGGTGGACTATAAGGGCACACAAGGGTTGGATGTGAAGTCAAGGTTAGATCCAGGAATGGTCCAGGAGAAAATCCCAAAGAATTACTCTGAAGGTCAAACCATTCAACCCGGCAAGCCCACGATGATGACAGATGAGGAAGACCACTTTGGCTTGGGGATGACTGAGTGGATGACGGGGGTGAGGAACTAAGCATAGGATCGAAGGTAGGCAGATGTCAGTTGGCCATGGCCGCTTTGTTATGGTACCAAAGAGAACCTATCTTTGGATTCCCACAAAGGCAAGGCATAACCAAGTGAACGTGAGGGTGAGGCGGAGGTGCAAATAGGGATACCTAGGTGGGCACTAGAGAAATCGAAAGAGTGCAAGAGTAGCAGAAAGGAGAGGATAATGGATGCAAAATGGAGGGAGGCGTGTTGCCATAAGAAGGACATTGGAGAGTAATTTCACATGCACGCAGAAGGACCAGATGGTGTACATCCTCCATCACCATGAGAAGAAGCTAGCGCAAGGTGCATTGGAGAAGTTAGTTGGTATCGCGTAGCATTGAATAGTTGTAGAAATCATAGGGAAGTAATAAAGGAAGAAAGGAGGTTGTA
>JZKD02S1693543.1:0-34397 GCA_000966675.3 Picea glauca | reverse complement strand
TTATAGTAGATGTCATTCTGATCACTGTGTTTATTTTAAAAAGCTAGAAAATGGAAGCTTTATTATCTTTATATTGTATGTAGATGACATGCTTGTTGCAGGGTCTAATATGCAGATTAAAAATGTAGTACACTATTATTTATTATATAAGTATTAGTTTATGAGTAGTACATTTATTATGAAAAGTATATCGTAAATTCAAAAGTATTTTTATTTCTAGTCACATCAATAGAAGATTTTTTTCATTGATTTTATTTCTAAAAGTCTTTTCAATTTAACGTAACCATAGTTACATAGATAGTAGTGCAAAATATGAGTTGTAAATATATCATTCCCACAAAATGATTAACTTGTAATTTTTTCTATGATATCTCTGAGGAGGCCCATTTTAAACCTCAAAGTTCCCTAATTTAAGTACTCAAAGTACTTTTGGATATATGAATTACTTTTAATAAAAAAAGGTAGTACTAATAAAGTAATTATCATATAAAAAAACTATAATGTAATATTTGTTTAACATAATTCATTCGATGAACCACTCATTCATTTTTTAATTGAAGGAATATAAAATGTGACTAATTAAAAACAATATATAGTTCATAACATGGATTATATTCACAAAGTAAAAATAATATATGGATACTAATATAGATACAAGAAAACCATGCATAAACCACTTATCCATATGTTAATTTAACTAATGTATGGAATATGTGTTCCATGTATTTCATATATTAGTCAAATTAATATATGAATATAATTTGACTAATAAATATAATAAATAGAGTGAGTCGTTTCACACATTCTATATATTAGTTAAATTAATATATAGATATTGATATATTATTTTAATTAATATATCTCATATATATTAATCACAATTAATATTATAATTAAATATAAATTAAATTAAATAAACAAATTTCTAATTCATTCGACATTTTCTCTAATATTTTTTTTATCTTCACCTTCACTCTCATATATTTTGTTTCTATTATTCTCCCCTCCCCACCCTCATATGTCCCACTACTATATATGAGGGTAGGGGTGGGGTGAATAATAGAGAAAACATATGAGGATGGGGGTAGGGGGAACAATAGAGAAAACATAATATGTTTTCTCTATTATTTCCCCCACCCCTACTGTCATATGTTTTCTCTATTATTCCCCCCACCCCTACTCTAATATATAATGGTGGAACATATGAGGATGAGGAGGGGGGAATAATAGAACAAACATATATGAGAGTGAGAATGAGAGTGAGGGTGAAAGTGGTGAAAATATTAAAAAAAATGTAAAATGAATTAAAAATTTGTTTATTTAATTTAGAATATATAATTAAATTTTTATTTAATTTATAATATTAATTGTAATTAATGTGTAAGAGTTTATTTATTATTTTTTTTAAAAATTGAATTTTGAATTGGTATTTTACCTTTTATATACTGAAAATTACTTTAATTTAAAAGTGCTTTTGAAATATATAAAAAGTAATTTTTATTTAATTTATAGTATAAATTGTGATTAATATGTGTGAATCATTTTTTTAAAAGTGCTTTTGAAATATATAAAAAAGTATTTTTTATTTAATTTATAATACAAACTGTGTGTGATTGTGTGATTAATATGTGTGAATCATTTTTTTTTATTTTTTATTTTTAATTGGTAAATTTTAATTCTTTTATATTCAAAATTATTTTAAATTAACTTCATTTTATGAATATATTTATATTATATTCAAAATTAATTTATGAGTATTTTACTTGCAACCATTTAGAATACGACAAATAAGCATTTTTAACTCAAGCAATGCCAACTCAATCAGTGGGGTTGATGTCCTCCTTTAAAATGTGATTGATTCTTGTAAAGTTGATTTTGATAGTTCTTTTTTTATTTAAAGTTCATTTTTTAATTAAAAAATTCTCTAATAATTTAGAAAATTGCAAGAAATTAGGAGAGTATTTTGATCATATGAATAAATGATCCAAAACAATAGGACCTCTATATTTATTATTACATTTAAAGTTCATGATTGTGAATAATAATTAATCTCTCAAATCGTTTTTAACATGGGTACATTGGTTCACTTAAAACATCAAATTTCCACCCTCGAAAGCTAAATGTGGCATAACAAGGAACTTGGTAGTCAACCTACGCAAATATTCTCAATTTGGGGCATCCAATCAACCATTGTATGTAAATTCAAGCAATGGATAACTAAAGAGAGAAGATAATATGCACCAACTCATTAAGGATACATGGAGATTTTGGAACAATGATCTATGAAAACCAACATAGATATGGAAAAGTAGTCTCCATATTTCCCAACGAAATTAATGTTCTTTTAAGTTTTTGGCATAAGACAAAAATTTTGATGCAGGAGCATCTGAGCCCTAAAATCTAAGACCTAAGGAGCAGACCTAAGGGGTCTCTCAAAGTTTACTAAGGGAGTTGGTTCCCTAATGAAATATTGTATTTTCTTGAATTTATGAACATGATTTCTAGAGGAATGAGATTGTTAGGAGGGATAGGGTTTGTTTCCCTAACTGTTGATGTAATTAGTTAAGTGAGGATTGAATTGTGATTGTTCTCGAATGTATGAGAACATGAGGAAGATATTAGGAATGGGTTTGTTAAGATAAAGGAGTTGGTTTCTCTATTTTTTTATGTAAACGGTTTAATTGAGTATGTGAGGATAATTTGTAATCGAGTCTACTAAGTTGAGACAAATATCGAGAGAGGGGTAGAGAGATTGTAGGATCCTTATAGGATATTGTGGATCTAAAATGCTATTTAGGAACGTTTTGAGGATTTAGTGGATCTGAGCTATGTTTAACTTCATATTGGGCTAATCATTTAATTTTAATCATGTAAGGCATAAAGGGTGGCCAATTAAACGATAGAATCAGGCTAAAGACAGAGAGAGTAGGGCATGTTAAGTGTTCAGGACAGAAGCGACGAAGAAGTGTGATATAATTTCTTTGTACAATATGTGTGTAATTAATGGAAAATGAACACTCTGTTTCAAGTGTCATTGTGGAAAATATTTTTCTGCTATTGTATGAGTCGAATATTTGTTCAGTTAAGTGCATGAAACCTTTGTATAATTGAAATGTTGTAGGTCACGGTAACCTCTGTTACAAGTGACAAAGAATTCAATCTCAGTAGGGTTAGCGTTATAAATTAAACCATGATCATTGTTGATCACGATAGGATCAACAGTGATCCTATATCATTGATGTAGAGAAGGAGCGAGACCTCATTTGACAATTGAATAGTAGAGGATCAATTCAGAAATGTCAGATCATTGGATCGATGCATAGTTACCATTTGATTAAAGATTGGAGCGAGATCTACATCATTCCATAGTTAGCACAATAAGGCCATCGAATGAGGGAAATACCAATCTCTAATCGTAGATATAAATAATAGTGTAAGTGCATAGCCAAAAATAAGGAGAATTCTCAATCGTAGATCTCGGTCCGAGGGAGAAGATCAAGGGAAGAGGTTTATTTTTCATGGAGAAATAGCCATGGTTTAATTCTGAGTTGGGATGTGAAGTTAGCCTAGACATTGAAGGCATTAACACATGTCATTGTAATAAGGATTTTGGGGGTCCCTTGCATGGACATTTGAGTCAAGGAACCATCCCTCGAAATATATTTCTCTTGGTCACAACGCTTGGTTTCATGGAGAAAAGCTAAGCGACTAGGGATTAATTCTGTTGTCGAGTAAAGCGCCCAATGGATTAGTGCTCAGTCACAAGATTTGGTCATGAGGTAATAAAGTAGTGTGGAGGGATTAACTCTAGTGTTATGTAAGCACCATGTTCATTAGTTGATGGTCAAGATTGTTGGTCACCTAGATTTAAGAGAAGCTCCTTTAGATTCAGAGGGAAAGAAAAGGTCTTTGTGCCTTATTGATAAACCCTTGGGTATAGAACGAGGTTTCATTAGAGGAGAAGGGGCTACGATGAAATAGCATTTGTCTACCATTTTATGCATAGATAATAATAGAGAACAACAAGAGAGAATGAGAAAATGACTGATCCATTTCATCTGATCGATCAAGGAGGGATGTTTTGATCAAAGGGTATGAATAATTTTTTAGTCTTTTTGCAGAAATTAAATTGTGATCTTTGGACAACCTCTTTGTAGGCTTATAGAAAATCCATGAGTTTGATATGATGTTTTATTAATGTGGGTATTGACCATATAGGTCATGATTTTGGTATCATAGTGCATACTCTAAATGAACGGAGTTCATTTTTGTATCAAAGCAAGTAAGACTCTTTCGAATGGAAATTGAATGTGTTGGCGAATTAGAAATTTGCAGAGGTTGAGATTTTGGATAAGAGAAAGAACATCGATGTTCTTTACAGAGATTGGAGATTTTTCCGGTAGGTGGATGATCCAGGTGGATATCGATGGCCACCCACCCTTTTCATGATCTCGAAAAACAATTTTCCATGTTGGAAGTTTTTCGGAAATTTTTCGGGTTCCAAACTTTTGGGGTCGTTTTGAGGCCCTAAACAACATTTTTTGGGGATTTGGGGCCCAGCTGACTGCTAAAGGCACTAACCTAGGCTAGTTGAAAAATCATTCTTCTCGGTTACACCTTTCCAATGGTGTATAGAGCGCCCAAAAGAAAGATCGTATGCAAAAGTTACGCCCTCGAGAAGTTGACGTATCAACTACCCCCATCGGGGCCTGCAAACCTTTTGGATTTTCATCTTCCATGGTTAGGGTTTTGGATTTTACTCATGTTTAAAATGCCTTTGGAGCCTCATTGTAACAATCATCTTTTTGTGAATGCGAGTAGTCATCACATCCCTTCTCAGAGATAAGTTGCCACCATTCTAGCGAGTCTTTCACTCTGTATATTTACAGTCTTTGTACATTTATTTCATTAATAGAAATCATGTATTACTGTATTTCTCTATTTATGAAAATATTTATGTGTATTTAATTGCAATATCTCTGCTTTGACTTCATTCTAAAAAATAATTCAGATCAGCGGTATCAGAGCAGGCAACTCTTGATCATTTTTCAGTGCATGTCCCCAACGAGGTTCAAGTATAGAAAGTTGGGTCTCGAGATTGTCTCTCTTGAGAAAAAACTCTCTCACACACCCAAGAAACCCTCCATGGCAGAAGAAAACAAAAACAATGGAGCAGAAGATTATATTAATTTGTTTCTTGAGCAATCTCTCACGCGACAGAGGGACAGAATGATGGAGAAGTTTTCTGACATCCTTCAATGCCTGCATATAACAACAGGCATGCCTTCATCAAGCGACCACTTTGGAGGCACCTCGCCTTTCAAGGTACAATTTAATTTTGATATTCCCATATTTGAAGGACGGATAGATGCAGATGTCCTAGACAAATGGTTAACTATGCTAGAAGTTTATTTCTCTGTTCATAATTTCTCCGACAGGGAAAAGATCACCTTCTCACTCATTAAGATTCTCCCCCATGTCAAACATTGGTTGGAAACTTACTAGGAGAAAATTTCCACAAAGGATTCTGGAATATATGAGGTCGATCCCACTTGGGATTTTTTTGTGGATGCAGTAAAAGAACAGTATTACCCTGTTGGAATCTATGAGGACCGGTACATGAGATGGACCACATTGTGGCAAGAGAGGGGATAAGCAATGTCAAAGTTCACCAATACCTTCCATAACTTGCACACCAAGATGGGTATCAAATACTCTGAGCGACATTTGGTTCTGAAATACCATGGGGATCTACATAGATACATCAAAACTGAAATTTATTTTCTGGACATCTCATCACTCAGTAGTGCTTATCGATATGCTGTTAAAATTGAGCAGAAATTTAAGCACTAGAACAAGCAAGATTTTAGGTTTGCGAATCTGCAACAAAAAAAGTATGATAAATATGACCCTAACAAACAACCTCCCAAAAACCATCCCAAGCCACAGGAGAAGAAGGGTCACAGAAAGATGAAGAAGGAAACCTGAAAAATGGTATGATTTCCACAACAACCCCTGGCACAACACCGATGAATGTCACTCAAAATAGTCACCGGTGGTCGAGATCAAGGAGAAGGAGTCAAACCCTAATTTGGAACTTGATTCAGAAAATATCGATAGAAGACAGATCATCAACACAGATCCCACTGCTTTGTCGTGACCACAACAATTCAACCAGAAGAACAAATAGATCTTGAAGAGGGGGAGTGCATTTTTCATTCACGGATGTGGGTGAAGGGGATCCCACTGCATTTTATTGTTTATAGTGGAAGCCAAAATAACCTCATCTCAGCAAAGGTTTTCAAACAGTTGGGATTGTCGACAACATCACACGCGCATCCATACAACATCAGGTGGATTCGCCAGGGATGAGATCTTTTTATCAGCCAACAATGTTGATTGTCATACTGCATCCAACCCTTCAAGGATAAGGTACTATGTGATGTTTCCCCTCTGGATATATGTGATGTTCTCCTGGGATAACCATATATGTGGAAGCACCATGCTATCTATGAGTCTTGACCCCGTAGTGTCATTGTTACTTTGGGGGTCATCTCTATAGAATACTAGAGGTAGTTCCAACTACTGTCCCACCAAAAAAAATTCGCAAGGTAGTATCTCATACTACAAAATTTAGCTTCTTCGCAATTTGTTTGAATGGTGAACAGAAGGATATTGCAACCACTACAGTCTTGGACCAAGCACCTTCTATCCAACATAAGCAAGTTGAAAAGATTGTAGCAAAGCAAAAAAATTCCTTTTGCACACAGTCGTCTCAGGTAGCCTGACTGTTTGAACAGATTCAACCTCACCAGTAATAGGTTCGTGATAGCCTTCCACAAACCAAGAAACACGACGTCTCTGACAAGGCAAGTAGCTCACCAAGATTTAGATTTAGAAAACGCTTCCCTCTGTCCCCCAGGAACTCAACGCAATGGAGACCATTGCTTCCTAAGGAGGTAGGATTGATCCAGGTGGATATCAGTGGCCACCCACCTATTCCACGGGCTTGAAAAACAGTTTTCCATCTTGGCAGTTTTTCGGGTTCCAAACTTTCAGGGCTATTTTGAGGCCCCAAACGACGTTTTTTGGGGATTTGGGGCCCAATTTTATGCCAAATGAATTGACCTAGGCCAGTAGAAAATCGTTCTTCTCGGTTATACCTTTTCAAAGGTGTATCGAGTGCCCCAAACAAAGATCGTATAAAAAAGTTACGCCCCCGGGAAGTTGATGTATCAACTGCCCCCATCGAGGCTCGAAAACCTTTTGGCTTTTCATCTTTCCGGGTTAGGGTTTTGTATTTTACTTATGTTAAAAAGGCCTTTGGAGCCTCATTGTAACAATAATATTATTGCAAAAGCAGGTAGTTGTCACATCCTTTCTTAAAGATAATCTTCTGCCATTCTAGTGAGTCTTTCACTCTGTATTTTTACAATCTCTGTACATTTCTGTCATTAATAGAAATCATGTATTACTGTATTTTTCTGTTTCTGGCAATATTTATGTGTATTTCATTGTAATATCCCTTATTTCATTTCATTATAAAAAGTAATATGGATTAGTGGTATCAGAGAAGACTGCTCTTGATCATTTTTCAGTGCATGTCCCCGATGAGGTCCGAGTATAGCAAGTTGAGTCTCGAGCTTGCATCTCTTGAGGAAAACCGCTCTCGCACACCTAAGAAACCCTCCACGGTGGAATAAAATAAAAATGACGGAGCAGAAGATTCTATTAATCTATTTGTTGAGCAAGCTCTCATGCGCCAGAGGGACGAAATGATGGAGAATTTTTCCCACGTCCTTCAATGCCTACCGATAAAAACAAACACGTCTTCATCAAGCAACCACTTTGGAGGAACCTCGCCTTTCGAAGTACAATTTAATTTTTATATTCCCATATTTGAAGGACATATAGATGAAGATTCCCTAGACAAATAATAAACCTGCTAGAAGGTTATTTCTCTGTTCATAATTTCTCTGACAGGGAAAATATCACCTTCTCACTCCTTTAGGCTCTCCCCCATATCAAACATTGGTGGGAAACTTACTGGCAGCAAAGTTCCATAGAGGAGTCTGGAATATATGGGGTTGAGCCCACTTGGGATTTTTTTTTGGATGCGGTAAAGGAACAATATTACCCTATTGGAAACTATAAGGACCAGTACATGAGATGGAGCACATTGCGGCAAGAGAGGGGCCAAGCAGTGTCAGAGTTAACCAATACCTTCCATACCTTGCGCACCAAGATGGGTATCAAAGACTTTGAGTGACATTTGGTTCTGAAATACTGTGGGGCTCTACACAGATACATCCAAACTGAAATGGATTTTTTGGAAATATCATCACTCAGTAGTGCTTATCGATATGTTGTTAAAATCGAACAGAAATTTAAGCACCAGAACAAGCAGGATTTTGGGTCTGCAAATCCACAACAACAAAAGTATGATAAAGATGACCCTAACAAACAACCTCCCGAAAACCATCCCAAGCCACAGGAGAAGAAGGGTCACAGAAAGACGAAGAAGGACACCAAAAAATGGTGCGATTTCCACAAAATCGCCTGGCACAACACCGATTAATGTTGCTCAAAACAATAATTGGTGGACGACATCAAAGAGAAGGAGTTGAACCCTGATTTGGAACCTGATTAAGAAAATATTAATAGAAGACAGATCATCGATGCAAATCCCACTTCTTTTGTCACGACCGCAACAATTCAACCAAAAGACCCAACAGATCCTGAAGAGGGGGAGTGCCTTTTTCATTCACAAATGTGGGTGAAGGGGATCCCATTGCATTTTATTGTTGATAGTGGAAGCCAGAAGAATCTCATCTCAGCAAAGGTCGTCAAACATTTGGATTTTCGACAACACCACACCCGTAGCCATACAACATTGGGTGGCTTCGTAAGGGACAAGATCTCTGTGTCAGCCAATAGTGTCAATTGTCATACAACATCCAACCCTTCAAGGATGAGGTATTATGTGATGTTTCCCCGCTGGATTTCTGTGATGTTCTCTTCGGCCAACCATATATGTGGAAGCGCCATGTTATCTAGGAGTCTCGACCCCGTAGTGTCATTGTTACTTTGGGGGGTCAACTCTACAAAATACCATAGGTAGTTCCAACTACTGTCCCAGCTAAACAATGTCACAAGGTAGTATCTCATACTAAATTTTTTATCTTCTTTGCAATTTGTTCGAAAGGTAAGCAGAAGGATACTGCAACCACTACAGTCTCTAACCAAGCACCTTCTATCCAATAGAAGTAGGTCGACAAGATTGCATCAAAGCACAAAAATTCCTTCTGCACATAGTCATCTTAGGTAGCCAGATTAGTTGAACAACTTCAACCTCGCCAACAATAGGTTCATGACAACCTTCCACAGACAAAGCAGTGCAACATCTCCAGCAAGGCAAGCAACTAACCAAGATTCAAATTCAACAAACACTTCCCTCTCTCCCCTAGTAACTCAACGCAATGGAGACCATTACTTCCTAAGAAGGAAGAATTGATCCAGGTAGATATCGGTAGCCACCCACCTATTCCACAGGATCGAAAAACAATTTTCCATCTTGGAAGTTTTTCAGCAATTTTTTGGATTCCAAACTTTTGTGGTCGTTTTGAGACCCTAAATGACGTTTTTTGGGGATTTGGGGTCCAAGTGATAACTAAAGGAAGTGACTTGGGCTAGCCAAAAATCGTTCTTCTTGGTTATGCCTTTCCAACGATGTATCGAGTGCCCAAAATGAAGATCGTATGCAAAAGTTATGGCCCCAGGAAGTTGACGTATCAACTACCCCCATCGGGACCCGCAAACCTTTTGGATTTTCATCTTCCCGGGTTAGGGTTTTGGATTTTACTTATGTTAAAAAGGTCTTTGGAGTCTCATTGTAACAATAATATTCTTGCCAATACGAGTTGTTGTCACATCCCTTCTCAAAGATAAGATGCCACCATTCTAGCGAGTCTTTCACTTTGTATTTTTACAGTCTTTGTACATTTATTTCATTAATAGAAATCCTGTATTACTGTAATTTTTTGTTTCTCGCAATATTTATGTGTATTTAATTGTAATATCTTTTCTTTCATTTCGTTCTAAAAAATAATCCAGATGAGTGGTATCAGAGCAGACTGCTCTTGATTGTGTTTCACTGCATGTCCCTGACAAGGTCCAAGTATAGCAAGTTGGGTCTTGAGCTTGTCTCTCTTGAGGAAAATCACTTTCACATGCCCAAGAAACCCTCCATGGTGGAAGAAAAGAAAAATGACAGAGCAAAAGATTCTATTAATATGTCGCTTGAGAAATCTCTCGCACGACAAAGGGATGAAATGATGGAGAATTTTTCCCACATCCTTCAATGCCTGTTGATAACCACAGGCGTATCATCATCAAGTGACCACTTTGGAGGCACATCGCCTTTCAAGGTACAATTTAATTTTGATATTCTCATATATGAAGTGCAGATATATGCAGATTCCCTAGAAAAATGGTTAAACCTGCTAGAAGGTTATTTCTCTATTCATAATTTATTCGACGGGGAAAAGATCACCTTCAAACTTCTTAAGGCTCTCCCCCATGTCAAACTTTGGTGGGAAACTTACTGGGAGCAAATTTATATAGAGGATTCTGGAATATATGGGGTCGAGCCCACTTGGGAATTTTTTGTGGATGCGGTAAGGAACAGTATTATCCTTTTGGAAACTATGAGGACTAGTACATGAGATGGACCACACTATGGCAAGAGAGGGGCCAAGCAGTGTCGGAGTTCACCAATATCTTCCATACCTTGCGCACTAAGCTGGGTATCAAAGACTCCGCGCAACATTTGGTTCTGAAATATCGTGTGGCTCTACACAGATACATCCAAATTGAAATTGATTTTCTGGACATCTCATCACTCGGTAATGCTTATCGATATGCTGTTAAAATCGAGTAGAAATTTAAGCCCCAGAAAAAGCAGGATTTCGGGTCTTCAAATCCACAAAAACAAAAGTATGATAAAGATGGACCTAAAAAACAACCTCCTGAAAACCAACCCAAGCCACATGAGAAGGGTCACGAAAAAACAAAGGACACTGGAAAATTGTGTGATTTCCACAAAATCTCCTAGCACAACACTGATGAATGTCACTCGTAACAGTCATTGGTGGTCGATGTCAAAGAGAAGGAGTCAAACCCTAATTTTGAACCTGATTAAGAAAATATTGATAGAAGACAGATCATTGACGCAGATCCCACTGTTATTGTTGCAACCGCACCAATTCAACCAAAAGAACCAACAGATACCGAAGAGGGGGAGCGCCTTTTTCATTCATAAATGTGGGCAAAGGGGATCCCACTTCATTTTATTGTCGATATCGGAAGCTAGAAGAACCTCATCTCAGCATAGGTCATCAAACAATTGGGATTGTTGACAACAAAACACCTGCAGCCATACAACATCAGGTGGCTTCCCCACGAACGAGATCTTTGTATCATCCAACAATGTTGTTTGTCATACGGCATCCAACCCTTCAAGGATGAGTTATTATGTGATGTTTCCCCACTGGATGTCTGTGATTTTCTCTTGGGCCAACCATATATGTGGAAGCGCCATGATATCTATGAGTCTCGACCCCGTAGTGTCATTGTTACTTTGGGGGGTTATCTCTATAGAATACCAGAGGTAGTTCCAACTATTGTCCCACCTAAACAATGTCGCAAGGTAGTATCTCATACTACAAAATTCAACTTCTTCACAATATGTTTGAAAGGTGAACAGAAGGATACTACAACCACTATAGTCTCAAAGAAAACATTGTCTATCCAATAGAAGCAGGTCAACAAGATTGCAGCAAAGCAAAAAAAATTCTTCTGCACACAGTCATCTAAAGTAGCCCGACCGGTTCAATAGATTCAACCTCGCCAGCAACAGGTTCGTGACAAGCTTCAATAAACCAAGAAATGCGACGTCTCCAACAAGGCAAGCAACTCACAAAGACTCAGAGTCAGTAAACACTTCCCTCTCTCCCATGGGAACTCAATGCAATGGAGACCATTTCTTCCATCTTTGCAGTTTTTCGGCAGTTTTTCGGGTTCCAAACTTTTGGGGTCGTTTTGAGGCCCTAAACGATGTTTTTTGGGGATTTGGGGCCCAGGTGGATGTCAAATACCTAAATCTTGGCCAGTCGAAAATCATTCTTCTCGGTTAGACCTTTTCAGCGGTGTATTGAGTGCCCCAAATAGAGATAGTATGAAAACGTTATGCCCTCGGGAAGTTGATGTATCAACTACCCCCATCGATGCCCGCAAACCTTCTGGATTTTCATCTTCCGGGGTTAGGGTTTTGGATTTTAATGATGTTAAAAAGACCTTTGGACCCTCATTGTAACAATCATCTTCTTGTGAATGCAATTATTCATCACATCCCTTCTCAGAGATAAGTTGTCACCATTCTAGCGAGTCTTTCACTCTGTATCTTTACAGTCTCTGTACATTTCTTTCATTAATAGAAATCATGTGTTACTTTATTTCTCTATTTCTTGCAATATTTATGTGTATTTCATTGTAATATCTCTTCTTTTATTTTGTTCTCGAATTCTTGTGAATGAAAGTAGCTGTCACATCCCTTCTCAGAGATAAGCTTCCACCATTCTAGCGAGTCTTTCACTCTGTATTTTTACAGTCTTTGTACATTTATTTCATTAATAGAAATCATTACTGTATTACTTTATTTCTGGCAATATTTATGTGTATTTCATTGTAATATCTTTGCTTTCGTTTCATTGTAAAAAATAATCTAGATCAGTGGATACATACAAAATTGCAGAGTTGCGGAGGTGAATATTGAGTTCAAATTGGGGATCTGATTAGAGGTTCTAGCTAAAAGGAGGAATGAGATCACAGAGAAATACCTCTTAGGTAAAAATTGTAAATTTATTTAGTCTAAAATTTATTGTGGATGCATATAATAACATCATGGTACAACAAGGAAGCTATAGAGAGAAAATTGTAACAGATTCATTCCTGCAGAAGATTCAAAAAAGTAAGTTGCTAAAAGATGAGAACAGTATAGGTTCTCAAGTCAAGGTGAGCAGATGTAATGCAGTAGCTAAGCAACTTTAGTAGTTGATGAGTAGGAGTTCACAATAAAGGTTATGTTGTAGAGAACCAAGTAGATGCCAAGAGGATGACTTGGTATTGGTAATAAGAAAGAGATTTTTTACAGAGAGACAAAGGAGGCATGTTGCAACTCACAGGTGGGAAAGGAGAGTCAACAGAAGAAGGAAGAGAATATGACTATTTATAGTCATGAGGGAAGCCATAGCAGAAGGAAAAAGGATGTCAATGAAGATGCAAGATTAAGGACAAGTCAAGTATACTTTGACAAAGAGTTGCCTGAGTTGAAAGAAATACTTGATATGATAGAGAAGTTTCCAAATGAAGGTGAGAAAGACAAATGGTATGGTTGGATATTGAGAAATAAGAAAGTGATATGGAATTCACTACAGGTGAAGCTGAGATAGAGGATGTATGTCAAGTTGAAGAAGGAACTCTCAAAGCAGCTGAGTATGGGATGCATATTTTGTTTTGTGAACCAGAGGAAGGAGATATCCTTAGAGAAGGATATAAATAAAAAGAGATACTTTCAGAAGGTCTCACGAACTCTTTGTAGAGTTATTATCAACATAATGGTGTGTTGATAGAGGAATTGGATGAGGATAATAAAACTCATATTTTTTTATTTTAACCCATTATATGTGATTGGAGGGGAAGAAGTTGGACAATTAGTTGAGATTGTCATGTAAGTAATGGAGATATGTTTTCTAAGGTCATAACAACAACATAATACCTAGATAATGTGTATGAAATGAAGATGGATGAAGAAGTTCATTGGTGTGAACCTGAGCAAGAATTGATGCTCAAGGATGATGTTGAAAGCCCCATTGATTGGTTGGAGGCATGTAATAAATCCCAAGAAAATGTGTTTGCAGGCAGCTAAACACTAAAGGATGATGTGATGGTAGAATTATCTCAAGCAAAGGGATACAAGGAAACTTCTACAAACAGGCCAGTGGAGGATGGAGATATCGGTCATAAAAACATGGATATTTTATCTTTGGCAGAGAACTAAGAAGAAGGCATGATAGAGACGGAAACAACAAAAATTTGTGATTTTAAAACTGATAACTGGTGTATGTATATAGGTTATGGAGATGGGAATTCCATAGAAAGAAGGCATATTTTATGTTTTGTCTTACCAGAGGTTGAGGCATCATTGTTTTATGAAAACAATGAGGGTGAATATTGTGCACATCTAAAAAATGAAGAGGTTGAGGATGTTGAAGATATGAGTAAACCAATGAATTGGCTTGAAGATATTTCTACTGAGGAAATGTTACATTGGTCTACAAAGGAGTACACAGAAGTAATGATGGAATTGGATGAGGATGTTGTTGATATGGTAAGTGAAGGTACAATCATTTTGGCTTCAATTTGTTGTTTTAATCAGATATGAGAGAAAAGTTTGTAGGAAAGATTCCACAACTTAAGTATGGAGTCGAAAAGTGTGAATTATCGGATGCATGAATGTTCTCAAAATCTTGAGAATGGTCAAATATATGAAGATTAGGTTATGAAGCAGTGAATGGATAGAAACAACAATAAACTACAACAAGGATATGCATCCCAAGGATATGTTTATGAGGACATCAAGGGATTTTAGGAGATGAAGATAGCAAAAATTGATTTTTGTATTGAAGAATTATTGGAGCTGATGATGAAGTAGTCCAGATGGAGAAGTTGTATATAAAAGGAGATGTTCAATCAGAATTTGCAATTGATTGAAAGGAAAGGGATGGAACAACAGACAACAGTTGTACAACAACAACATGGGTGCAAGGCATTTGGACAACTACAAACTCAAGTTTGGGATCTAGGAGGACTTTGATATCAGCTTATGGAAACACTTGATCAAAATATCATGAATTTTTTCAACATCGAGATTTCAATGCAAGAGCATCTGAGCTCTAAAATCTAAGATCTAAGGAATAGACCTAGGGGGTCTCTCAAATTTTACTAAGGGAGTTGGTTCCCTAATGAAATATTGCATTTTCTTGAATTTATGAACATGATTTCTAGAAGAATGAGATTGTGAGGAAGGATAGGGTTTGCTTCCCTAACTATTGATGTAATTAGTTAAGTGAGGATTAAATTGTGATTGTTCTCTAATGTATGAGAACATGAGGAAGATCTTAGGAATGGGTTTGTTGATATAAAGTAGTTGGTTTCTCTATTTTTGGATGTAAATGGTTTAATTAAGTATGTGAGGAAAATGTGTAATCAAGTTTGCTGAGTTGAGACAGATCTTGAGAGAGGGGTTCAGATATTATAGGATCCTTAGAAGATATTGTGGATCTAAAATGTTATTTAGGAACTTGTTGAGGATTTAGTGGATCTGAGTTATGTTTAACTTCAAACAAGGCTAATCATTTAATTGTAATTTTGTAAGGCATCGAGTGTGGCCAATTAATTGATATAGTCAGACCAAAGAGAGGGTAGGTTCTGTTAAGTGTTTAAGCTAGAAGCAGTGAAGAAGTACAATATCATTTATTTGTACAATATGTGTGTAATTAAAGGAAAATGAACACTCTATTTCAAGTGTCAGTGGAAAATATATGTATGCTACTATATGAGTTGAATCTATGTTCATTTAAGTGCATGAAACCTTTGTATAATTGAAATGTTACAGGTCACAATAACCTCTGTTACAAGTGACAAAGATTTCAAGCTTAGGAGGGTTAGCATTTTAAATTAAATCGTGATCAATGTTGATCACGATAGGATCAAAAGTGACCCTATATTATTGATGCAAAGGAGCAGGACCTCATTTGAGAACTGAATAGTAGAGGATCAATTCAGATTTGTCAGATCATTGGATCGACACATAATTATCGTCGGATTAAATATTAGGGAGAGATCTACATCATTCCATAGTTAGCACAATAAGGATGTCGAATGAGGGCAACACCAATCAAGAACCATATATCTAAATAATAGTGTAAGTGCATAACTGAAAACAAGGAGAATTCTCGATCATAGATCGTAGTTAGAGGGAGAAGATCAAGGGCAGAGGTTTATTTCACATGGTGAAATAGCCACGGTTTAATTCTGAGTCAGGATGCGAAATAAGCCTAGTCGTAGAAGGCATTGACATGCGTCGATGTAATAAGGATTTCGGGGGTCCATTGAATGGAGACTTGAGTCAAGGACCCAACCCCCAAAATACATTTCTCTTGGTCATAGCCCTTGGTTGCATGGAGAAAAGATAAGAACCTAGGGATTAAGTCTACAATCGAGTTAAGCACCCAATGGATTAGCCCTCGGTCACAATATTTGGTCTGGAGGTAATGAAGTAGTGTGGAGGGTTAACTTTGTTGTTATGTAAGCACCATGTTCTTTAGTTTATGGTCACGTTCATTGGTCACCTGGAGTTAAGAGAAGCTCCTTTGGATTCAGAGGGAAATAAAAGGCCTTCATTCCTTATTGATAAACCCTTGGGTATAGAACAAGGTTCTATTAGAGGAGAAGGGGCTACAATGAAATAACACATTTATACCATTTTATGCACAGAGCAGAACAAAGAACAACAAGAGAGAACGAGGAAAGGATCGATCCCTTTCATGTGATCAATCAAAGAGGGATGATTTGATCAAAGAGTATGAAGAAGATGTAATAGCTTTGTCTAGATTAGATACAACTTTTTAATAATACAAATTACATAATTTCAATGAAAAAAAACAATTTTTATTTAATTTCATTATATAATACATTTGTTTTTAATTTCAAATAAAATTTGATAAAAATGGAAGTTTTACTATTTCTTCTATTGTGGAAATTTACCACTCCTAGGTTTTGGTATTCTCTAAACCAACTTAGATAATAAATAAATAAAATTATATTTTTTAAATTTAATAGAAATGGAAGTTTTATTATAGGTTTTGGTATTCTCTAAACGAACTTGGATAATAAAAAAAAATTATGTTTTTTAAATTTAAAATAAAATTTAATAGAAATGGAAGTTTTATTATGTTTTTTTATAGTGGAAATTTACTACTCCTAGGTTTGTGTTTTCTCTAAAAACAACTTGCATAATAAAAAAGATTGGTTGTGTTTTCACAACCCCAAAGACACACACTGATAACCTCCCCAATCCCCAAAAAAATATGTACAAGTCTTACCAATTATACTTTATTTTGAATACCCTTCTCAAAGACTTTGTTTTACTTTACAAAGGCTTGGTTTTATTTTACAAGGATATTTGTTTTTCAATATAATTCAACTTATTCATAACTTTGCATTGATTAACGTGAAAGAGTGGTCCAATGAAGAAAAGGCTTTGTTTTATTTTACAAGGATATTTGTTTTGCAATATAATTCAACTTATTCATAACTTTGCATTGATTAACGTGAAGGAGTGGCCCAATGAAGAAATTGAGAGCTTAGAAACTCGAGCAACTGACGTAAGCATGCCAACGTCATGGAGCTTTGGTTTTGTTTATGTGAAAGAGTGGCCCAATGATACATATTTCTTTTATTTTATTTGCATAGTCTAAACGCAACGTTTTATTTATGTATTTATTTTTAGATTTGGACAAAAGTTTGGTAATGAATGATTGAATTTCTAAATTTGAGTGGCTAAGTCAAAATATTTTAGGAGTTTTTCAATTAAATTTATTTATACATTAAAAAGAAAATTAAAAAAAAAAAACCATAAATTTTATCAAATTTACATAAATTCTTAATTCCTGTCAATTACTTTTAAAAAACCAAATGTATTTAGTCAACGCCGTTTTATTTATGTGAAAGAGTGGTCCAATGATATTCTTAGTAGTGCAGCAAGAAATTTGATCAGATTTAGAAACTCGAGCAGCGGGCGTAAGCATCCTTGCGTCATCTCTATGACTTTAGCTACCATCAGAGGGACAAGCACGACAGAAACGGTCCTCCCCTCTGCCTGGTTTGAATAATTGTGTATCCAAAAGAATATAAAATGGACAAACAGCGGACTCACCGGTTCGTAATCCTTGGTCCCCGGTCTTTTCTGTCTTAATCTGGTAAATTTCCTCTCAAATAAACTCTGTCTACATTTATGTCTCACCCCAAGTAGTTCTAACTTCTATATATAGATTGTTCTCTGTTAGGTTTTCCATGTGATCTGATAGGGTTACAAGCTGTTCTGCCTCTGAAATGTGTTGGGTTATGGTGGCAGGAGCAACGGGAAGGTTATTCACCCTGTGATTTCGTTATTCTCGACTGTATATACCAGTGAGCTAGTTTCTTGCGTGGGCGATGGAACTTTGAGTAAGTATTTGCTACTTTCTTCCGGAATTTTTTCCTCTAATAAACTGTT
Source organism: Picea glauca (assembly GCA_000966675.3). Classification (NCBI taxonomy): domain Eukaryota; kingdom Viridiplantae; phylum Streptophyta; class Pinopsida; order Pinales; family Pinaceae; genus Picea; species Picea glauca. Next base: position 16,003 of record JZKD02S1693543.1, on the reverse strand, counting down.
TATACACTGTTATATAGATGGATAATTGTTCTCTATCAGGTTTTCCATGTGATTTGAGTGGGTTAAGTGCTGCTCTGCCTCTGAAGATTATTGGGTCATGACTGCTGCAACAGCGAGAAGGTTATTCACCCTCTCAGATAACATTGTCAGTGTTAGTTTCATGATTGTGTGATTGAAGTTTGAATAAACATTTGTATTGGTTCCATGTCCTCCTGCACGGGACCGAAACGAGTGTTCGAGTTGGGGCCGAGAGCTTCCTGTCAACAGAAGGCCTCACAGAGCAAAACAGATAAAATGGAGGCCAAAAGCCAACACCAGTGGACCGGATTAGGGAGTTCTAGAGACGATTTCCAGGAATTTGTGGCTTTGTTGGATAGAATTCAATATCTGAAAACCAACCACGCGAACTTGGGTATTTCGAACGATATATCCATGCCAGCTGAAGACTTGGATGTTAAAGTTCTCAAAACTAAATCGCCATGGATACCCTCCTTCGAATGGGAAGATTTCTGTATATCTGCAGCTAAGGATACAATGTCTGTACAAATGGATATATGCAGTCCATCTAGGAAGGAGAATCAGAGCAGTTCTGAGGAAAAGGGAGAGCAGAACATTCAACCTGCTAACCATCTTAAAACGCTTTCGTTTTCAAGGGATGCATATGATAGCCGCGCCGCTGGTTTTTTTGATCTGAACGTAGAGGCTTCGTCATGATCTGCACGGTTTTCATGGTTTTCAACATTTGCTTGCAGTTTTTCCATCGGAGTCTGTACAGCTGCACCAGTGATGTGCCAGAGCAATGTTGGACCCATCTTCTACATTGATTTAGGATTAAATGGACTTTGTACGTGGAAAATGACCATCTACCAACTTTAATTTTATCTTATAAGAATTGTGGTTTTGTTCTTGATTTTCTTAAGTTTTATCATGAGAGTTAATGTCGTGATAATCATGTGAGTCTTCAAACTTGATGGCGTAAGAAATCATAGGAATAAGTTTATCTCAGTATTCAAAGGTGATGGTTTGAAAAATAAAATTTTTAAATATTCAAATATTGGTGATGGTTTGAAAAAATGAATTTTCTAAATATTTTATGATTATCACGATTTTATTGGTGATGGTTTGAAAAAATGAATTTTTTAAGTATTTTATTATTATCATGATTTGGATTGTATACAGTTTGAGTGGGCCTAATGATTAAGATCATGATTAAGAACATGTGTTTTCTCATGACACTTTATTCATTTTTTAAATATATTTTATCATTTTTAATATATTTTATAAAAAAACAATTATAACACTATTATTATCATAGCCATTATAACACGTGTGTGGCCCAGCCCATAAGGGCCATGCGGACTTGACGTCATCCCCACCTTCCTCCACTGGCAGTCTCTTGTGAGTGCAGCACGCACCTGCCTTCATAGGAGTGCCATCAATCAAAAAGAGGCGCTTGCCTCGCCCTCCTCTGTTGGGCGAGCGGTTCGGTTTCCTCTCCCTCGCCCTATTGATTCATTGAGAAGGGGCGATGACATTGATCCGTTGGCCCATGTCTCAGCAACACAAAACGAGGGTTTCGCTCGTTATAGGACTTAACCAAACATCTCATTGGATGGTATATTGATTTTTTTAATTATGATTTAATTTTTAATAGACAACACTTTACTTATTTTTTAATATATTTTATAAAAGAACTATATTTTTATTTAAAAAGAAAAAAATAAATAAAACAAATTTATGTGTTAATTTTGGAATTCAAAAGTTAATGAATTAAAATTTATTATTTTTTTTAATATTTCGATTTTGATTTATATTGAATTTTTTTTATGGTGATTTTATTGTGTTAATCGAATCCAAATCACAACTTTCATTTTATGAATTAAAATTTATTATTTTTTTTAATATTTTGATTTTGACTTATATTTTTTTATGGTGATTTTATTGTGTTAATCGAATCCAAATCACAACTCTCATTTTATGATTTTGATAAATTTTTTTAAATTTTAAAAATATTATAAAGAGTTCTATGTTTATTTAAAAGAAAAAATTAAATAAGAAAACTTTGTAATATAGTTGTATGAGATGCTTTCTGCATTTTCAATATGTAGTCGGGAATGTTTTTAATTAGTTGGGAACTATTGTGGGAATTTGAGAGTTTTTTGGGAGCTTGGGAACTAGTTTTCTAAAAAAAGCTTTAAATTAAAATTCTATTAGATTAAAATGTAAATATTTTTATTCCATTATTACAAATATATAATTTATTGCAAATATTTTCATTATATTTATTTAAAATAAAGCTATTTTAAAAATTATTGAAGTAAAATAATTTAATACTTCTCACTTTATAGATGTGGATATGAAAAAATGTTAATGCATGTGTGTTTAGCTCGTAATAAACATGAAAGTAGAATAAATCAATACAAGTTTGTATATGTAAAGTTTAATTTTTAAAAGATGTTAAAACTTTATATATGTATTTTCAATTTTGTTTCTCATTTTCTAATCAAATCTTTATGGATGTTAAAATTTCAATATTGCCTTAAATATATTCATACAATTATTAACTATACACCGTGAGTGGGTCTAATGATTAAGAACATGCATTTCCTTTTAAGAGGTAACAAGTTCAAATTCATAGCTTTGTAGGTTATTTTGAAGTTTAAATTTTTTATAAAATAATTTATTTAAAAAATATTATAAAATAAAATTTTTATTATTTTTTAATATTTTTATTTTGATTTATGATATAATCAAATTTAAAAAATTTGTTATTTTTAAAATATTTTTATTTTAATTATTTCATTAAAATAAAATTAAAACGATTATTTCAAATACATGTAAATTTTTTTAATGGATTTTTTTTTAAAGATTATAAATTTAAATTTTTTAAATAACAATTGATTTATATATTAATTGTTAAATTTAATTTATGTGTTGGTAACTTTAGCCAAACAAATAAAAGGGAAATTTATCACATCCTTTTTACATAGATAAGTTGTAAATATGTTAATGCGTTATAATAAACCCTAAAATTGGTAAATGTTTTAGTATTTGTAAATCACATTATTTTATTAAGTGATATATAGTGTTAATATTTTTTATCAATTTTTATTTTATTTTGAATATTTTATTAAAATTAAATTAAAAAAAAAATTATTATTTAAAATATATTTAAATTTTAAATTTTAAAATTGATATTTTAATATTATTTTTTTTAATTTTAAATTCAAAATGTTTAAGTGACACAGTTACTTTATATATTAATGGTTAGAATCTTCATTTCAAGTATTGATAACATTATCCAAACAAATAAAATAAATCATTTAATTCCATTTTAATAGATAAATTGTAAATATGAGTCTTTAGTATTGAAGAGTGGTATGAGGGCTTGGATTATGGATAGTCAAATTGAGTTAGTCGATTACTTAGATGATTCACTCTCTGAGGACTAGATTTTTGTATGGTCTTTACCATTTATCTCTACACTCATTTGTAGGCTTCAAACATCGTTGGAGGATGAGGTGGTATACATAGGGGTAACATATTTATTGTAGATTGGAGAACTGTCGACATCTGCAGGTGAGAGTATAGAGGAGGGATACTGTCAGGACCATGTCAGTACCTCCCATGGGTATCTAACCTTTCAAGAAGTTGAGATGTTATCTCAATATTTAATGCTTCTTCTTCCTAGTTATCGGTGTTACTAGAGTTTGCAGAAGCCTTTAGAGCTATTTGTGATACTTCGTCGAAGATTAGCCAAGATCTTGTTTCTAGGGTTTTTAGCGCTATACCAAATTTTGGGGGAGAAGCGTTCATCGAGTATAAACTCGATCAAGTCTTGTTACAAGGTGGAATGATGATGAGCTCTACAGCTCGGTCGAGGAAGAAAAAATCAAACGTGGTGAAGAGCTACAGAGGAGGAGTTTTATTGGTGGTTAGTGAAGATATTCACATGGACGAGATAATGGATTTGGCAGGGAAGACACTCATGGGTACAATTTTAGGGTAATGGGTTGGCATGAAGTTGGTTTGAAGGTGAGTAAGGGATGTATGGTATCCATGCCTAGGTTAAGACCCAACTTTTCATATCTTAACTCAGGGATGGATAGGGTTTATCTTTAGCTCCATGGAAGATGTTCTCTTGATTCTAAAGGGTACTTGGTTCTTGAATACCTCTTTTTTATTGCTCAAACTACAGTCTCCCATATTTGACCCGAAGGATGAGTTCATAGAATGTACACTGGTGTGGGTGAAATAACCCAACCTACCAATGGAGTTTTGGTTGATACCGAATATTTGAGAAATTGGTAATGTCCTTAGAAAACCATTATTAGTAGATGATAGTTATGTGGCAAGTGAGTTATGTGATATTGTTAAAGTGTTGGTGGAGCTAGATATTAGTAAAGATCTATTTGAAACTTTGGATCTGGTCTAGAAAGACAAGCTACATACCCTAGTCTTGGACTATATGACTATTCCTTTTAGGTTTGCTAGATTCCATGTGTATGTTCATATGTTTAAATATTGTTTGAATCCTTTAGTCAAGAAGGTTTGGTGAAAAAAGGAAGGGTCAAGGTTAGGGTTAGAAGGAGATTATTTTCCTCTATCGGACTCTTCTGTGAAACATGGGAAATCTGTGGAGAATGCATGGGAGGATCAGCCTTGGATAGTGGAAAAAAACTTTAGATAAATAATCCCAATGCTTCATCCCCTTCGGTAGCCTTGTCATTAGGGATCTACAAATACCTCTCATAGAAGGATCAAGGCTGAGATTTCATCCAGGCTTGATTTATGAGAAAACTTGGTGTCATGCACTCGACCCCCTACGTAGCCTTTTAAGGGATGGGGGGGGGTATAAATTTTCCACTTTCCTACAACTCCCTTAATTCCTCGGATAAGGACGTCATTTCCTTGTGCTCACTAAGAGATTTCCAACGAATATACCCTTGTCCAAAACCAAGTTCTGGTTTGAAAGTTATGGATTTGTAAAGTTTTTAAGGAATCATTGGCCAATGGCCACCCCCTTCACCATGTGGCATCACTTATCTCGTGTCGTCTGACATGGCACTATCATGAACCATGTCATCATCCTTTGACAATGATGTGGTCGTGTGGGACGGGTTGCAGGGAATATCACCTCGAGGTCGTTTGGTCGTCGACCCTACTCTGTCACTCTAGTACATGTATAAAACATCCCCGGAGACCCGAAGTCCTGAAGTCTCTTTCCACACTCAGATCTATGGTGGAGTTCTGTCTGCACTTAAATATGTGACAGTTGAGATTTATATACACTTAACACATGGTTTAGACTTGACAGGGGGGTCCCACACCTAATCCGAAGACACCACATGGAACTATCTAGGCATGCCACATCACCATGGCATACGTGGGCACGTTCAATTGGAGTTGGACACTACAACAAGGGAACTTCAGCACTTCAATGCTTCAACACTTTGGTGTGTACCCCACCCTCCTATGTCCTCGAATCTCCTAAAGCCCGAGAGTCTCGAAGTCCTGAAGTCCCATACTTCCTATCCATGTATTTCAGCCTTCGGCCTTCGGGATGGTTTCATTACTGGAACCTTATATCTCTCGAAGTAAGACTTCATCGAAGTGCTTACGTTTCCTCCCCACTAGTTGATCAAATGGTTTCGAAATTTTCCCAATGGATCCTTGATCTATAGTCCACAACGCTCTTGAATTCCTCCCCTCAATATGATGGTTGGCAGGATTTCACCACTTCGGGATTTCACGAGTTTGCGACCCTTACCATTCTTAACCCTTCGATTCCTCAAGGGGTTACCTATCGAAGGGGTCGTAAAGAGGATACAACTTCTTGTTGTCAATTGATGGTATTGCTTACTCTATCCTTCCACTATACTTGATATAATGGTTGAGAGAGATATTGAAGGATCCTTAGATCAATGACTCACACTATTTCACGATTTTGACATTCAAGGATTTCGGCCACTTCAAACTCTTTCATGCCCAGAGTGGGTTAACGCCAAATGACCGTAGCTTGAATATGATGGTCAGGAAGAGTCTTGAAGGATCCTTAGATCAATGGTTGAGATGGCTTAATCGATCCAACGTTTACGACAGGTACCCAAAAGGAAAATGGACAACTACGATAGCACGATCCTTTTGCAAAGGATCTTCTATGTGTAATATTTGGCTCCTTTTTTCACATAGCACAACGTTCCTGGGTCCCGGTCATATGGAACTCCTAGTGGCTCAAGGGCTCAAGGTGGTGAGCCCTTATTAAAGGTAATAAGCCCACGAATTCAACCTTATGGTCACTTGGAACCTCTACACACCCTGAAAGGATATACTTTAGAGTCTTAACTGAGAATTGGTTAAGCCCATGTTTTTAGGCCTGAGGTCACATGGTAAAATGGGTTGAGGGAAGTTCCTTTCATCTACAAAACTCAAATTATATAATAGGAAAGGGACATTTGGGGAGGTTAATGAATTCAAAACAATCTGGTGGAGTCTGTTTCGACTCCATTTCTCTAGATTCGATCCCCGAGGCAGTCCTTTGGAGGATTTGAGCATATAGATTCAGACAAGAGGTCAACTCACCATTTTCCCCAAATTCAATTAAAACCCATTAATAACAATCCTCATTTTCTAAACAAAGGTAAGAAGAAAACCATTTACAACATATGATATTCAATATTTACTTCAAATTTCCCAGTCCACTAGGCCATCAGAGCCAAAAATTCTACCATTCAAACAAGATAAAATATTATTCCATCATCTATCTAAAGATAATACATATTACAACAAAATAGTCAAGAAAATATAAAAAATCAGAGTCACACTTATCTGAATTTTGAAGTTAGTTGGAAACTGTTGAAAGGGGTGCTCTTTTCCACCCGACCATAGGCATAGTTTATCTTGGATCATTCCTCCACTGGCCACACCCTAGCTAGATCATGATGCCATGAGAAAGAAAGATTCTTCTTTTTCTGCTCAACAACAACAAGGGACGAAGGTTACTCTCATTTTCCCATAGGAACCTGGAAGTTATGTTTTCTATCCACCAAGCAAGGGATCCTGCTATGATTTCTCACTCAATAACTGCAACTTTGTATATCATCTTGATTAGAAAACAACGTCAAATCACTCATGTACCCTAAACGACTCATTTTCTTAGTTCTCCCTAGAACTAGAGAGCCTCACATGCTCTTCTTCTTTCTGAATGCTCCCCTGGAGCCATTTTTGTTCATCTTCTTTTCGTATTCCCTCTGCCCACAATTTTTCTTCATTTTCTTTCCTTTCCCAACAATATTTCATGGGTTATATCAGAAAGTTTCCAGATGGGTACTCTAGCCATCTCCTCATTGACTCTTGAGGATGACTTCCCAACTACCATCCTGACTGGTAATAAATTTTATGGGCCAGAAGACTGTTCTGGGTATGGTAAATTTATATCCAGCAGAGTACCGACATGGCAGGGGTCATCTAAACCATTACTGGTTCCCCCTTACCATCCCCTCTCATGCATCATGATCCATACTAGCCATGTCCTTTAAGAATTTATGCCACAATTTTCCATTTTTAATCAATAATAGAATACACACACACACACTACCTTTAATAACAAAGGTTCATTGTCTTTCCAACATTCTCATTACAGGTCTGTCCATAATATTTTTATCCAAGAATAATTATATTTACAAGCTGGGGGAAATAGGGGTATTACAATCGACTCCCCCTTAAAGGAACATCATCCTCAGTGTTCTACCAATCGTTGGGGTCTTTATGTACAAGCGAGATAAAAAACGGGTATGCATGTTCATGGCATCTTCCAATTCCCATGTAGTTTCATTTAGACCAAAGTGTTTCCATTACACCTTGACCTGTGCAATGGTTCTATTACTGAGTGGGATTTCCTTCCTGTCTAGTATGTATTGCGGTTCTGGTAGGAATTTTCCCTCTGGTTCCACCTGAATCACATACTAGTCAATTATGTGATTAGAATCGTGTACATATTTCTTCAATAATGAAACATGGAAAACATTTTGTGCCTTCATTGTGGGAGGAAGCGCTAATCTATATGCTACAGGTCCCACTCTATCCAGAATTTCAAAGGGTCCACGAAACCAATTTTCCATCCTAGAAAAAGTTCCCATTCTCAAGGAACTTCTTTGGGATCTAATTCAGAGATACATATGATCCCCTACTTTGAACTCCCTAGGAGTCATATTTTTTTCCGCATAGCTCTTCTTCCTTTCTTGATCCACCTTCATATTTTTCCTTATTTGAATGACTTGTTGTTCCATTTCTATAAATAGGGCTATCCCAAGTGTTATTTTATCCACTAGGTTATTCTAGCTGATTCGAATGTTGTATTGCCTACCATAGAGAGCCTCAAAAGGACTAATCTTCAAGGATTCTTGATATCCATTATAATCAAAATATACTAGTGGTAGATAGTCTTCCCACTTCCTGAGATGATGCATCACATGCATTCTTAACATGTCCTCTAACACTTGATTTAGTCTCTTTGTCTTTCCATCAGTTTGAGGTTGATAGGCTATACTAAATAGTAATTTAATTTCATCAACAAACAAAGATCTCCAAAAGTTTGAAGTAAATTTTGTATCCATGTCAAATATGATCTCCTTAGGCATGCCATGCAGTCTAAAGATTTGTTTCATGAAGATATTTGAAATATCTACTTCCTCTCAAGTTTAATTTACAGGAATGAAGTGAGCATCCTTTCTTAGTGTATCCACAACTACCATAATAACATCATTTTTCTTGGTCAATTTAGGCAATCTTGTGATGAAGTCCATGGAGATGGTTTCCCATTTCCATTCTGGAATTGGTAGGGGATGAAACAATCCTTTTGTATGCATGTGATCCACCTTAACCTACTGACATTCTAAACATTTATCCAAGTAGTCATCTATGTCCTTCTTCATTCTTGGCTAATAAAATAGTTTCTTAGTGGTTGTGATCATTCTGACAACCAAGGTGACCAGTGTATGGTATTATATGTATTTCATCCAATATGAACCTCTTCAAGTCATCAAAATTTGGGATACACAACCTATATTTGTAAGTTAGAAGGCCATCATTCAACTGTTGATATCTCTCATACTTCATTCCCTTGGGCTCTTGCTCTAAGTATGATTTCACAGTTTTGAAAAAACCGTCTTCTTATTGTGCACTTTTGAATCTCTCCTTGATGTTTGATTCACAGGTGCTTACCATTTCCTAGTGAATCACTTTCATACTCCTATTGAGGGCATCAACCACTCTATTTTCCTTTCCCTTAATATGCATAATTTCAAAATCAAATTCACTAGGGAGAGCCATCCACCTAGCTTTCCTAGCATTGATTTTGGGTTGGTCAAACAAGTATCTCAACTCACTTTGGTCGGTCATAAGTACAAATATTCATCCTAGGAGGTAATGTCTCCACATTTTCAAAGCATGTACTATGGTATCCAATGCTAAGACACGTTCCAGATAGTTGTTTTCATGTTCATTTAATTTTTGGGATTCATAACATATTACATGCCCTTCTTGCATGAGGACTCCTCCAAGTCCCTCTTTGTAGGCATCTGTACACTCCAGAAAGTCCTTGTTTGGGTATGTAATTTTCAGCAATGATGAATTGGTTAAAAGGTGTTTTAGTTGGTGAAAACTCTCCTCACATTTTTTGGTCCAAACAAACTTAACTCCCTTTTTCTATAGGGAGGTGATTAGGTAGCCAATCTTGGAGAACCCCTTTATGAACATTCTATGGTATCCTGTTAGGCTCATAAAGGATATGATATCAGAGACATCCTTGGGTGTAGTCCAATCTATGATGGCTTTGATCTTTTCAGGGTCAAATTCCAGTCCCTAATTAGTGATAACATGGCCTAAGTAATGTAACTTCTTTTGAAAAAAGTCACACTTACTAACCTTTGCATAGAGCTTGTGCTCTCTTGGCACTTGAAGCATTGACTTGAGGTGCTCTTCATTCTCTTCTCTTCTCTTACAATAGACCAGAATATCATCTATGAAGACCAACACAAATATGTCAAGGAATTTACTGAATACATTATTCATCAAGCACATAAAGTTGGTTGGTGCATTGTTAAGTCCAAATGGCACCACCACAAATTCATAGTTCCCATATCTTATCCTAAAGGTTGTTTTATGGATTCCTTCATCCTTAATTCAGACTTGATGATATCCATACCTTAAATCAATCCTAGAAAATATTGTAGCACCCCTTATCTGGTCAAACAAGTCATCAATTCTTGGAAAGGGATACTTATTCTTAATTGTCATCTTGTTGAGTTGTCGGTAGTATATGCACAGTATGAGTGTGCCATCCTTCTTTTTCACAAACAAGGTGTCACATTAGGCCAAATGTAACCTTTTTCCAACATCTTTGTCAACTACAGTTTGATCTCAAGTAGCTTTGGCATACTCATTCTATAGGGTTCTATGGACATTGGCACCACTTCAGGTACAAGTTCTATTGAGAAATCAATATCTCCTCTTGGGGGTAGTCCTGGTACCTCTTCTGGAAACACATATTTGTAATCTCTTAATATAGGGTAGTATTCTAAACTTGTGTTACTATCCTCCACAGAGTTTAGTACTTGCATTGCATACAAAGGACATCCTTTTCTACAATACTTATTCAATTGAAGGGATAATATTTGTCTCATGAAGACATGTTTTTGAATCCCCTATAGGGTCCTCTTCTCCTCTACCTCATCTTCACATTCTAGTGTTTTATTGTGACAGTCTAACTTGGATTTATGAGAAGCCAACCAATCCATGCCTATAAGTATGTCATAAGATCCTAAAGGAAGTATGTTTAGAGTTCTTTGGGTGGACAACAAATTTACAATGAATTTTCATATTGACAAGACCTATGTTACCTTTCTTTTTGTTCCAGCGGCTAGTTGTACTAGCCATGACTTAGCATGTTTTTCTAGATACAATTTACATTTCTCAATAGTTTGAGGGGAAACATAACTCATATTAGAACTAGGGTCAATCAAAATAGAAACAAGATGGTTGGAAATCATACCTTCCATCTCCACTACTGAATCTTGGTGATCGACTTGTCTACTATCCAAGGCTGCATAAATTCATGGCATGCTCCTAGCCACATCATTAACTGTGGTAGCTTCCTGGATGTTGTAGGTGTTCCTATTGTCTTGTTGTCTATGTGGGCAGTCCCTCGACAAATTTTCTTCTGCACAACCCCAACATCTCAATGGTTCTCTCTTTGTATTATTAGCCTTTCATATGGTTGATTCAAATGGTTTATTTCCACTTTGGGATGGGAAATTTTGCTGATACACACTTTTAGTAGGAAGGCTCATCTTAAATCCTTTCCTAGGTTTCTTAAATCTTGAGGGTTTAAAGCCCTTCTTCTTAAATCCCAATTTGCTTTCCTTTTTCCCAACTTTATGAGGTTCTACCTTATGCTTGAATTGCTCATAGTAGTACCTTTCCTTCCTAATGGTGTATTATAAGGTCTTAGGTTCATCAACCTCGATTACGTCTTGAAAGAATTGAGGTAGTCCACTAATGAATCGGTGTTTCTTTGTCTTTTCATCCTTGATGTAAGGTACATACCTTATCAGCCCAAGAAATTTGTTGACATACTCATCCATGGTGAGTTGTCCTAACTTGAGTTCATAGAACTCCTTAGTGTTTTCATCATAGTATCTCTCAGATAGGTACTTCTTATTGAAATATTTCTCAAATATTTTCCATGACAACTCCATCTCATGGATTCCTTTCACATTTCTAAGGTCCTCCCACTAGATGGAGGCCTTTCCATTCAAGTTGAAAATGGTTATTTGGGCCTTTAAGTTTTCAGAGTAGTCATCCAGGGCTCTGAAGTACTTCTTCAGTCCAAGTAGCCAATCTTTTGCGACTTCCCCTTTCTTAATCTCTCCATCAAAAGTGGGTGGCTTGGCTTTATTAAACTCTCTAGGGCCATGGTTATTAGATCATTTTCTCCTTTTCCTTCTCCCCTGAAAGGTGAACTAGTCCCACTGCTAGACAATTTCTTGGAACTGCCAGTTTTCTCAGTAGAGGATTCTTTGGGTGAATTCTCTACATTAGAATGCTTCTTGGCTCCATGTCTAGTCTTCTTTGAGGTGCTTCTCCTTGTGTTGTTGTTTTCAAGTCCATGCTTTTCTATGTCATGTGGACTTTGTTTTCTCTTAGTATTATGTCTGTCCACATTACTAGCCATTGGCCCATGTTGCAATTGCCTTTGTATGTTTGATAGGATTTGCAACATGATTGCATTAATTTCAGTTTGTTTCTCCTATTATTTTATCATTCTTTCATTGTCTATCTTACAAATTTGTAATTCTTCCATAAGGATTCTTACGGTTTCAGATAAATATGGAGGGGTTTCCACCACCCTCCTCTCATCGGATTCTTCTTCTCTATTGTGGGAGATTTCTCCCAACTCATGATGTGTCACCATTCTTGAGATTGTGATTTTTCATTGTTTAAGTGTTTATAACAACATTTTCTCTTAGTCAGTTTTCCTCAATTTTATGAACAACATGGGTAAATTTTTATAACGTAAAATTAGCTTCATTATTCCACATATAACAACAATATGAGTTCATATTTATAAACATGTACAAACAACAAAAAGTCTCACTCTTTTCAGTAGTAAAGATTAAATAATATTTTACATATGGGTAGGGTAGGGTGCCCTGCCCCTTAAAGATTTTCTATTAGAATCTATTCCACTCTTTCATGATTCCACGAAGGCCAAGTATCATTTCCTACTCTGATATCACTCTGTCACACACACGACCCCCTATATAGCCTTTTAAGGGATGAGGGTATAATTTTTTTTCTTTCCTACAACTCCATCGATTCCTCAAATAAGGAAACCATCACCTTGTGTTCACTGAGATATTTCCAACAAATGTACCCTTGTCCAAAACCAAGTTTTGGTTTGAAAGTTATGGCTTTCCAAAGTTTTCAGGGCATCATTGGCTAATGGCCACCCCCTTCACAACATGGAATCCATGTGACAACACTTCTCTTGTGTCATCTGACATGGCATTATCATGACTCATGTCATCATCCTCTGACAATGACGTGGTCGTAGGAGAGGGGTTGTAGGGAATGTCAACCCAGAGCCTTCATGAATATCGGCTTGTCAACCCTACTCTGTCACTCTGGTAGATGTCTAAAACATCCCTGGAGACTCGAAGTCCCGAAGTTTCTTTCCACACTGGGATCTATGGTGGAGTTCTATCCACCCTTAAATATGAAGACATGAAGTCTCTTTCCACACCAATATCTATGGTGGAGTTATATCCACCCTTAAATATGAAAACATTTAATATGATGTAATAACTTTTTCCATATTAGATACAACTTTTTAATAATACAAATTACATAATTTCAATTAAAAAAAACACATTTTTATTTAATTTCATTATATAATAAAAATAAAATTTGATAAAAATGAAAGTTTTACTATTTTTTCTATAGTGAAAATTTACTACTAAGTTTCCTAGGTTTTGATATTCGCTAAACCAACTTGGATAATCAAAAGAAAAAATCTTATGTTTTTTAAATTTAAAATAAAATTTAATAGAAATGAAAGTTTTACTATGTTTTTTTATAGTGAAAATTTACTACTCTAGGTTTGGGTCTTCTCTAAAACAACCCTCCCCAATCCCAAAAATATGGGCAAATCTTACCAATTATGCTTTATTTTGAATGCCCCTTCTCAAAGACTTTGTTTTATTTCACAAAGGCTTGGTTTTATTTTACAAGGATATTTGTTTTGCAATATAATTCAACTTATTCATAACTTTGCATTGATTAACGTGAAAGAGTGGCCCAATGAAGAAAAGGCTTTGTTTTATTTTACAAGGATATTTGTTTTCCAATATAATTCAACTTATTCATAACTTTGCATTGATTAACGTGAAGGAGTGGCCCAATGAAGAAATTGAGAGCTTAGAAACTCGAGCAACTGACGTAAGCATGCGAACGTCATGGAGCTTTGGTTTTGTTTATGTGAAAGAGTGGCCCAATGATACATATTTCTTTTGGTTTTATTTGCATCAGCTTAAACGCAACGTTGTTTTTTTTTTTTTTTTAGATTTTGTCAAAAATAATAGAGAAAAGTATGTCTCCTCTTTCCACCCTTTATATTGGTGAAGAATGATTGGATTTCTAAATTTGAGTGGCTAAATTTGTATATTCAAAGTATTTTAGGAGTTTTTCAACTAAATTTATTTATGCATTCAAAAAGACAATTTAAACAACAACAACAACAAAAATTTTTATCCAAATTTACACATATTCTTGATTGTGTCAATTACTAAATTTGAAATTAGTCAAATTTGATTTATCCAAATGTATTTAGTCAACGCCGTTTTATTTATGTGAAAGAGTGGTCTAATGATATTCTTAATAGTGTAGCAAGAAATTTGATCAGATTTAGAAACTCGAGCAGCAGGCGTAAGCATCCTTGCGTCATCTCCATGACTTTAGCTACCATCAGAGGGACAAGCACGACAGAAACGGTCCTCCTCTCTGTCTGGTTTGAATAATTGTGTATCCAAAAAAATATAAAATGGACAAACAGCGGACTGACCTGTTCGTAATCCTCGGTCCCCGCTCTTTTCTGTCTTAATCTGGTAAATTTCCTCTAACCTGCTAACCATCTTAAAACGCTTTCTTTTTCAAGGGATGCGGCGCCGCTGGTTTTTTTTATCTTAACGTAGAGGCTTAGTCTTGGTCTTGATCATGAGGGTTTTCAACATTGATTATGAGGTAAATGTTTTATTTTTTGGTTTTTTTACTTGAATTTGGGCTATGTAAATTTGGACAAAATTCTTATTTTCTGTTGTTGAAATTACATTTCTTAATGCATAAATGGATTCAGTTTTTGGGTTTTTCCCAAGGAATCGGGCTATGTAAATTTGGACAAAATCCCTATTTTCTGTTGTTTAAAAATGCATAAATAGATTTAGCTTGTTAAAAAATTATGAGACACTCTAATTAAGCAGAAAGACGTATACCTATTGGAGATGAGCACAATTAATCATCTTTTAATCTTAAATTATAATCTGATGGCTACACATTGAACATGCCGGTATATTCTTAGTCATCCTCCATAATCAATGAGTCAGATTTATTGTTGATAACTTCCTTGCATTTAAGAATGCATCAGTTAACCTCTTTACTTTTTAACATTTACTTAATCATATTAAGAAATTACTGTAACATCATATGATTGCCACATTTAAATAGTTAACCTTTGAGATTACCACGTTTAGCAGTTTAACATGCATTCCTTCAAGCTATCACAGATTTAATCAACTGTCCACGCTTTTCCTTTACGTCGGATTTCCTCAACTGTAAACCTTTCGGCGTTCACCAGCGAGTTAGCGACTGTGCTAGTTGTATAAACTTAATCATTCAAATATGTAGATCCAACCATTCATCACCAAATTTAAAATAAAATCAAATAATTTTTTTTAACAGAAAACAAGCAAAAGAACATTTTGATTACTGATTTCAACATTTGATTGCAGTTTTTCCTTTGGAGTCTGTACAGCTGCACCAGTGATGTGCCAGAGCAATGTTGGGCCCATCTTATACATTAATTTAGGATTAAATGGACTTTGTACGTGGAAAAGGGCCATCCGCCAACTTTAATTATATTTTATAAGAATTGTGGCTTATAAAAGTGATGCATATTTAGTTGTTGTTGATTTTCTTAAGTTTCATCATGAGAGTTAATATCATGATAATCATGTGAGTCTTCAAAGCTGATGACGTAAGAAATCGTAGGAATAAGTTTATTTCCGTATTCAAAGATGCTAGTTTGAAAAATGAATTTTCTAAATATTCTATTATTGGTGATGGTTTGAAAAAATGAATTTTCTAAATATTTTATGATTATCATGATTTGGATTGTATATTGATTTTTTTAATTATGATTTGATTTTCCTTAGACAACACTTTACTCATT
>JZKD02S1693542.1:712553-734054 GCA_000966675.3 Picea glauca | reverse complement strand
GAAGAGGCTTATTATCTGAACTTCTCTCTTTTTCAAGGCGTTGAGTACCTATTCTGAGGTTTTTCTATGCTATATTGATATTTGGTTCTTAACAAGAGTGATGTCATGGGCTAGGAGGATGATGTCTAGGCCTCTAAAGGCCAATGCTAAAGTGGAAAAGGGTGTAGTCTCATCCTCTAGCCATGAAAATATGCCTCCAAAGGAAACATACTCCATCATAAAGGTGCAATTCTCATCATCAAACGGTGCCCTGGGCATGGGGTCTAGCATCCATCTTGTGGGAAAGGTCCTGCAAAGACAAACAAGTACACCCTCCAAGGGTCCACAAGTCATATGAATCATTCCAAGTAAGTGACATATAATAATAGAACCACCTAAACATGTGCATCAAACCCCCCTTTTCAAATTAAACAAATGCTCAAAGACCTTATAATTTTTTCTTAATTTGGGTATGGGAAGGGTGTCATGATGCCATATTGGTAGACCAATCCCCAAGCCAAGGAATATTTCCCAAGAAGACCCCATATAAGTCATGTAATGAATATGATATGGATTGGGGAAAGAATTCTAGGCACGGGGATATGACATACAAGAGTTTGTATTGTCTTATTTATGGGTTCCTTTGTAGAGGGTGTGTTACCCTTCATCCACGATGCAACATTTTTCCAAGCAATTTTATTGTCATTAATTGATTAAGGTCCAAAACATTGAGTACTATGTGCAATGGAAAGTAAAGAGTACTACCATGCCAATTGAATCTATAAATACACAGAGTTCCAAATGTAATGGAAAGTAAGGGACATAAAAAAATGCATTTCATCAACAAGTGGGACATTTATTAATTATGTGATTAGAAGGTCCTTGTTTTTTATGGATTAACACTTCATTTCTCTCAGGATCTTAGGGTGAGCATATGGAAGGACAATGATTAGATTTTAATTTTTTCTAGCTATAACACCTCTGGGCCTTTATCCCCTTCTTCCCATGAAATGAGGTAGAATCCCTTCTTAGGTCAATGAGCCCAAAAAACCAAAAGATGAGGAAACATAGGAGGAGTGTGGAAAGTGGTAAGTATGAGCGGGAATGGTAGGTTGACCCTTCAAGGGACCACCTAGTAGCAACCTTTTCTTGTAGGGTGACCTACTTACTAGGAAACCATGTCACTCATCAAGGTGAAAGTAGCCAAAAGGTATAATTTCCAAGCAAATGTTCCATAATCAAGAAAGGATTATTTAAAACATGCTCAAATTATTCAATTATTAAATTACCATGACACTAGACTTGTTACCTCATGAAGCAAGACCTGTTTTCCTTTGGACCAAGCCGATGTAGTGGGTGCTTCTTTGCTATTGGTGATGAGTGGTTATCAACATGAATAAGAGGGAAATTGCAATCTTTTTTGGTCAATTTGACTCTCGACACTCCATGTATTATAGCAATGGGATTTGAGACATGATCTCCTTAGTTACCCCTAGATTGAGTGGGTAACATCTAGCTCCTACATGGGTACATGTGCTCACCGTATAGTGCATGAGAACCTCAACATATCCTAGTATGAATTGTTCCTACACACACTGAAACAAGACATGTTGGAATATCAAAGGGTAGCACACTCACCCCTTATTCATATGAGAAAATATGCTAATTATACAAATGTAGAGAAAAAATTGAAAATATTTTTTTTTGACATTTTTATTATAACATATTAATATGAGTATGAAAAGCATAAGAACGTAACATACATATATTCAATGATGCAAGACAAGAATATGTAAACCATATGCATGTATGCAAATCCAAGTAATATGCAACTATACTAGAATGATATGCAAGATGCAACATAAATACAATGCAAATGCCTACTCTAACCTACCTACTCTACTCTATGTTAGTGGAATTCTAGGTATAATCATATAACTAGTAAAACCATCCTAGATTTGTATCAAAACATCTTCCCTTGTTCTTAATTATGAACCAAAATAAATATAAGTCAAGTACAAAAAGGTCATGAGCTAGAACATGCATTATATCATAACTAATAATAAAGTCTAACTCATGGAGGTGGGAGGGAGGGTCAAAATCATTCCAAGTCACATTCTCACAAGAATGTTCAATCCATCTCTGAATTAGGTTGTGACAAGATAAATAATCATAAGGATTTCTCAAAGAGTCCAAAGGATGACTATCTTGGGTCTTATCACTCCCCGAGGCTTGAGAAGGGATGAACACGAATCTAGAGGATGATTGACAACTACTTAGTGAAAGGTTGAAACATTGAGATGTCAAATTTTTTATTAAATCATTCAACCTAACCTTAAATTATGAGAAAAAAATGTCCCTGAAGACCTCCTGGGAAAAGGAATGTGTTTCCCAGATGCATCCTCAGTGACATAGCGAGATGAAGGAAAAGAGAAAGGATGGAAAATCTCATCACAAAAATCTTGCTCTGGGAAAATCATTTCCTTACCCTCATTAAAATTGGAGCACAACGGTGGTTGAAATTTTTCTTTGTAGATTAAATACAAGTGCTCAAAATAATTTGTACCAAATCCCCCAGGGTATGACCTAAAATCATGAGAATGATGGAAAAACTCATCCCTAGGTGATTGGAAAAAATATGTAATCATGTCATCTCCTTACTTCTAAACATTAAAGTCAATGGTAATCAAATATGGCTATTGTAAAGGAAACAATTGAAAATGAACTTCGATATCATAAATGGGATCTTCATCATGACCAATAACATCCCATTTACGTCTCCCAACGTGTATAAAATCATCAATTATTTCAACCACATCATCATATTTATTAGAACATGAAGGGCCTAGTGCATCCAAGGGTTCCTTCAACACTACTTCATTTTCCGAATCATGAAATAAAGCATTGTCAAACATTTGGAAATGAAAATAACTCACAACATTCTCTTCTTTTTGTGCAGGAGGAATGGAATCTTGGATGAATTCATCAAAAGGAGGAGAAAACACCAACAATTCATCTTCATGAGGACACTCTTTGAAAATCTCAACATAATCATGAGGTAATTATTGCTCCTCTTTGAGGGATTGATAACCCTTTTCATAAGTTTCTTCCTTGGGTTATTTCCTTGGATATGTGAAACCTTCTTCATCGAAGGCATGCTCAAGACATGGATGTTCTTCATTATTAAAATCTTCATTACTTTCTTGTTTGTTTGGAAGGGGGGCTTCATCAAGATCAACATCCTTGGAATCATCCCATTCTTCTTCATTCACATTCAACTAAAAAATCTTGGATAAAACCCAAGGTTGGTCATACTTCTCACGTATGATGGCACATCGTGTTTTTACTTGGAAGTATACCTTAGCAAGTTATTCCTCCCCCGAAGTTTCAAGGCTGTGTTCATATATTTCCAATCTGTGGTCATGTTCCTCTTGTATTTGTGCACAAAGGTCAATTAATAGATGTATATATATGCATCGATCAACCAAGTCCTTACAAAAATTATTATCTTCCCTATCACTCTCCTTTAGCCTTTGGGAGAAGTCTTCACATTGTTTTGGTTCTCCATCCTCATTAAGTGGAGGGACTACTAACGTATCATTTTCATCATGAGAATGAATATCATCAATAAAATCTTATTTTAGGGCATGATGTGATTCCCTAAGGTCTCCAATAGGAAGATCTAGGAAAAGACCCTCCATTTTAAGGGTTTTTGCGAGCTCTTGAAGAGTGTCTTTGTATGCTTGAGACTGTGAATTCTCATACTCGAGAAATTTTCTTATGATATCTGTGAGAGATAAGATGGTTTTTGGTTTGCAAGTGGCTTTGATCCAATCTTGTACATGAAATTATAGGTAGACCAAAAACTGTTGTATTCATACATCTTCATCCTTCCCCACACCCCGTATGTATTTCAAGAACTTTACTACATGGGAAACAACTTGTCCATTGAATTTTGGAAATTTTTCTGACCATCTATCCTTATACTTGTTAGGGTATCCAGGGATGCCTTCAAAATCAATACAAGGAAACCATTCCTGAAAATCCATAAATCCATTGCTTGGAAACAAATCAAAATGTATCAGTGGAGTCACCAAATGACAACTCAAAAAATATCATCAAAGGAAGGTGAGGGAAATACCATCAATGGACTTGCAAGGTAAACTTTGATAGGTAAGGGATTTGGGGAAAGTTTACCAAATATATGCCGTTGATGAGAATTATTCAATCCTCCCCGAAAACGACGCCAAAATGTTATCACAAGATTTATAGTTTTCCAAATCCCAACACAAGATCACCAAATATTGCGTAACTACAGGATATCCTACCACTATCACCTTAGTAATAAATCCCCTCATTTTAGTGATGGAGGAGGTCCACCACAGGGGAGGCTTCCCCGGTGACCTCAAGGGATCAAAGTAGCAAGTTTTTAGCCAAGCCTATTGCCCCCTCTCTTGATCACCTCATTCAACATCTAGGTCAAGGAGAAATAAGAGGTAGAAGATGTTTTTAGTACCTTCCCAAACCAGCAACATTTACAACATATGTATGATGATTTCCAATTACAAGTATGAAAGTTCTACCTCTTAAAGACACTAGGCAACGAATGATGCTATGGATGTTATAAAATTTTAGCGGTTAACAACAATATAACAAAAATAGATAAATTGGAACAACAACAAGAAATATACTTCAAAATTGCAACAATTCACCATGAAAACTTAACATTAACCCAATAGAACAATATCCAATGATTAGATGAAATTTCTAGGTATGTTTGACCACTATTACAACAATGTATGAAGAAAATTAGTGTATGTTAGGATGGTCATAGAAAAATTTTGCAACAACAAAAAGTATATTAGTGAATTAGCTTAATTTAGAGTTAGTGAAGTTAGTAGAAATATTGAGTGAATACAAATTGAGAGATTGTTGATCACTTTCACCACAAGATATTTTAAATGATTTGTGCCTTATGGATATGTAGTCTTGATCAAAACAATGCAATAAACATTGGAGATGAATCTAGCCAAGTCTAAGAGGTAGGGCTTGAACTCTAAGGTGCCAACACATTAGGGACTTCGGGTTCAAACCTTGAGGATAAGAGTTTTGCTAGAGTGCAAACACTTTTGGGCTCTAGAAACCTTTTCTCCCTTCTTATATACTTCAACTAGGTCTCAATCAAGAGTCTAGAATCAAACTCCTAAAGTGATAGCACTTTAGGGATTTAGGAGTCTAATCCTAGGTAGGATTTCCTTCACAAATTTATGGATGAAATCATCCTTGTGAGAGGAGAAAGAACTTGTGATCCTCTCTTATGGTTTTATCAAGCAATATATTCAATATGAACAAGTAAATTTACCACAAAACATTCAATAAAATGAAATGAAATTGCATAAATTTACTTAATTCACCAAGATGTGACAATAATAAATCCTAATTACAAAAATTCCATTCAAAAATTAACAAAGAATGATCCACATGTGTCCTCTAATGTTGATTAATTGGTTTGATTTTCATTGATTTCAACCCTTGAAGCAAGTTCGGTAGAAAATTCCAGTAGCCCCAGAAGTGTGGATAAGGAGCCCATGTTTGCTTGAGGTATAATGTAATAAAGACCAGTGAATTTGCATGAAAGACTATTCTAGATGGATAGTACATGTCATGTTGTTTCCGATGATATGTAGTACGTCAAATAGTTCCTCACGATTGAGGAGATACAACTTAGTGATGTTGGAGAACCCTCATGAGTTATCTAGAAGGTCAAAGAAGTCAATTATTCTAGAAGCGCCTAGAAGAAGTTTACTATTCAAATTGATTGCAACTAGGAGTTAATCATGCGTAAAGTTGCACTAAGAAAATACTTAAAAATAAATTAGTTGCAACAAGAAGTTGTGAGTTTTCTATTTATGGTAAAGTGGTTGCAAGTGGGTAAAGTAGTTAAAAGTGGGTTATGCATAAAAGAGGGAAGTTGGATAAACATGTTAGAAGATAACCCCTAAAGGAAGCGACTTGAAGAGTATAAATAAGAGAGAAAGGGTATCCCATTAGCATATTTTTGAGCTTAATTGAAGTTCTATATTATGAAATGTTATGGGTAGGTATTATTGACAAATCTGAAATAGTGAGTCTGAGGCAGATAAATTCAACAAAAGGAGAAGTCTCAAGAGCCGTAGGGTTGAGACTGTGTTTACTGATATAGGATTTCTAGAATACGTCCATGAGTTATAGAACTAGTAGGATGGGGACATTCGCGGGCCACAATGGGATAAAGTGCAGACACCCACGGGCTTACTAAAGACAACGCACATATATGTTTCCAAAGATGAAGAAAAGGAAGATCAGATCTATCATCAGAGACAAGTTGCAGAGCTGAGAAGGTACAACAAATATATCTACAATAACAAATGGTATGTTATGTGCTTATCTTAAGTAGGTTATTCATGAATGCTTAGGGTATGGCCATGGGAGACTGAGTTTTATCCCTAGAGGGACTATTAGCTATATGGTATATCATGTATAAGATATATCTGCAGAGACACATTGCTATTGTATTAGTTGTTTGTTGTTGGGACACTTCATTGGGGATCTTGTTAAGAAATATATTGTGTCATTTTGAGTATGGTTGAGGTTTTATGGTTGAGACATATTGTTATTAGTATAGGTTGTGATTGTATAGCAGTGATGGTTTGATGTATGGTGAATGTAAAGGTTTCTTATACCACACATTATTAGTGAGACATATGTATGAACCTAGTACATGGCTGTGTTAGATCTACTTGGATATTAGATGAGTATTATTTTTTATCAGATCAACAAGTTTGTGAGTAGATATAGAGAGATCAAACAGTAACCAAGACTGAGACAATGACACAAACATATTGTCAGAGACAATATTAGTGATCCTAGTAGATCATTGTGCTAGTCTGCGAGTTGCATCAAAGAAAGGCGTGAACATCCATTATTTGTAGTAAAGAAAGGCACGAATATCCGTGAGTTGCAGAATAGAAAGGTCGCAAATCTGAAGAAAAGTTGTTTCAGTAACAAAAACATAGTTGTGGCAATGACAGTGACAGAGGTTGGAAATGAAAATGACAATGTCAATGGTAGTGGTTGATTCAATATAAGTGACAAGTTGTCTACATTTATATTTCATGGTGTTTGTATGGGGAAATGATAGGTGGTTTTAGCCACCCTTTGGTTGTAGTTGGAAAACATAGGGGGTTGTATCATCCTTCTGGTTGGAGCTAGAGAATTGGGGAGTTTGAGCTTCCCTCGGGTTGTAGACTAAGAATTTAGGGAGTTGGAGCTAGAAAACAAAGTAAGTTGGTGCTTCCAATGAATGTACTTCTTAAATACATATAAGAAAAAACATTATGTGGTTTTCTCATGCATTGGGTTTCCACATAAAAATACCGGTGTATTGTGTATGTGTATGATTTCTCATTGTTCATGGTTTATTTATTCTGCACTTATTGAATGATATTGGTAAAATGATCATTATAAGGTTAAAAACACTTATATACACTATGGTTAAAAAGGATTAAAAATCACCATTACTGATTCACCTCCCCTCTCAATAATCCAGCAATTGGTATTAGAGCAGGTCCTTCAAAAAGTAGTTTAATCACTGAAAAAATACCATAGATTACTCTAAGATTGGGGTACCACAGTTTGATGGGGAAGATTATGAATTTTGGAGTATAAGAATGAAGACTCACATACAATCACTAGGATTCGATGTTTTGTGATCAATAGTAGATGGATACAAAGCACCAACCACTCCTCCAACAGATAAAGACGGAAAGAAACTTGAAGAAAATAATTCAAGAGCCATAAGTGCACCCTTGAATGGTCTGACTAAATCAATATACACCAAAGTTATGCATTGTGACTCTGTGAAAGACATTCGGGACAAACTGAAGAACATATATGAAGGATATGAGAAATTCAAGGAAGCTAAACTTCAAATTTTCAGAGAAAAGTTCAAACAATTGAAGATGAATGAATATGAAGAGATAACAACCTACTTTATTCAAGTTGATGAAGTGGTAAATAATGTCAAAGGTACGGGAGATGAGATAAAGGAACAAGTTATTGTCAAAAAGGTATTGAGATCTCTACCAATGATATTTGATGAAAACATTACATCACTAGAAGAGAGAGTAGACCTAGCTACAATGACCATGGATGAGTTGTATGGGACACTCACAACTTATGAGGTGAGGATAGAGAAAGACAATCTGGTTACAAAGGAAACAACATTCAAGGAATATAAGAAGACAAAGAAAAAGAAAAAGCAAAAATAAAATATAGATAGCAACAACAATGATATATTATAAGATGATGAATAAGTAGCCAACTTCATCGGAAGACCGAAAAAGGGAACCGACAAATAAAAAGGTAAGATTATGTTGATTTTTTTTAATTGTGATGGTATTGGTCATTTTTCTAATAAATGTCCCCATAGGAAAAATAAAATAAATGAAGAATATGACTCTAAGAGGAAACAAATACAAAAAGGCAAAAGAACCAAAAAGAAAATTTTCAAGAAAATCCTTTGCACCAAAGAAGACATGTCCTCATCAGATGAAGATGAAGTCAGTGATAGTGATACAAAAAGGGTATTATTCATGGAAGTAGAAGATTCTAATGAAGAAGGTTATGAAGAAGAATATAAAGAGGCATAAGTTGACTACAAACAAGACTTATTGAGTGCCATAGAAGTTATAAAAATGGAAAAGAAGAAAAACAAGTCACTTCAGGCATATCTAAAAATAAAAGAGGGAGTTCAGAATTCCAACTCTGAAGAACTAGAGAAAATGATCACTAAATTAAAAATCCAAGTAGAATAAGACAAGAGAATTGAAGAAGCACTCAAATATTAGTTAGAAGAAAGAGACAATATCATTGGAAATTTGGAAGTAGAGATTGTCACATTGAGAAAAGACCTTCAGAAGAAAAACATGCAGAATAGATCTACAATTTTGGATGAGATTATTAACAATCAAAGGCCGCATCATGACAATTATGGACTAGGATTGAACCAGATAGAAAAAGGATCACGCTACAAAACAATAGATCAAGAAACAAAACCAAGAAGCTACACATATATAGTCATAGGATCTCCTGAGAAGGAAGAAGACAAGAAGTTCCATAAGGAAGATCACAAAGATGTTCCACCACCTAGAAGATTCAGATTTCAGAATCATCAACAATAAAAAAGAAAAAGGATTTAAGAAGAAGAAGGATTCAAAAGAGTAACTTCTTTTAGAATATATTCAACTCCCAGGTATCAAACTATCTTCCTTGGACTATGTTATTCATGTAACAATTTTGAACATAAGGCTGTAAATTGTAGAAAAAATAACAGGAACAGAAACAACCATGAAAGTTATGCATGAAATTTTTATTCAAGAAGGCCTAGTGAAACACATAGCAAAATCTACAACATGTTTGAATCCTTGAGAATTGAAGTGGAATGAAACAAGTGCAACAAATTTGGACACAAGACCAAAGATTGTAGAATGAAAGTTCATCCAAGAGAATAACAATAAAACAACAACAACTACAGGAAGGAACCTCAAGAATATGGATAAGGAAGTAAAATCAGCACAACAATGAAGAATGCACACTCTCTCTACAAGCTCAACAAAAGAAACGTGGTTGGTATGTTGACAATGGTTGATCAAAGCACATGATATAGGATAAGGACATGTTTCTAACTCTGAAAAAGGAAATATATGGGTCAGTTTCTTTTGGAAATGATAACTCAGTTAGAATCATTGGAAGAGGCACAATCAACATTGGAAGTAAGGATGACAAGGCATAAAATGTTCTACTAGTGGAATATATGAAAAAAAATCTTCTGAGTGTAAGCCAAATGCGTGACCAAGGTCACAAACTTGTGTTTGATTCATAGAAATGAGAGATAAGAAAAGTAGATCCAGGCAGAGTGGTGGTTATAGCTATGAGAACTCCAATCAACATATATGTACTAAATGAAATTGGAAATAAAAAGTGTTGTTTAGGAAAGGAAGATGAAGTTTGGCTATGGCACAAAAGAATGGGTCACAAAAATTTTGATAATCTTGTCAAGGTCAGCAGAAAGGAAGCAGTCAGAGAAATGCCCCAGATCATGAATCCAACAAACACATTATGCAGGCATTTTCAACAAGGAAATCAAACCAAGACCAAGTTCAAATCAAAGGAACACTGCACAAAAAAACCACTAGAAATCGGGCATACTGATCTAGTTGAACCAACTAAAACAAAGGGGTTGAAAGGTGAGTAGTACTTTATGCTATTGGTTGATGACCATACAAGAATGATTGCAGTTTGTTTTCTCAGGAAGAAGTCATAGGCATTCGAGAACTTCAAGATGTACAAGGAGATGGTTGAAAATGAAAAAGATTTGAAAATCAAATGTTTGATATCAGACAATGGAGGAGAGTTTACTTCAAAGGAATTTATGGACTTCTGCAGTGAGCATGGGATAAAAAGACAATTCTTCGTTTCTAGGACACCGCAACAAAATGGAATCGTCGAAAGGAAGAACAAGAAAATACAGGAAATGGATTGAATTATGTTAATGGATTCCAAGTTGATAGACATATTTTGGGAATAGGTAGTGCATACAAAAGTTCACATTCAAAACAGAGGAATGCTCATAAACAACAGTGATAAAAATCCCTGGGAGCTATGGAAAGGAAGACCAACGAATGTCAAGCATTTCATAGTTTTTGGATGAAAATGCTACATTAAAAGAGAAGATGGAAAAATATGAAAGTTTGAATCTTGTGTTGACAAAGTCATACTTGTTGGGTACTCAAGCACAATGAAAGCATACAAATTATTCAATCTAAGGCTCAAAAAAATTGTGGAAACCATCAATGTTACGATTGATGAGACAGGTGGACGTAGGATAAAAAAAGAAGGCAAGGATTCAATGGAACATGTTCAAGAAGAAGTAAAGGAAGAAGAATTAGTAGAAGAGGAAGATGAAGAAGAGAAAGAACAACAATATATTCAAGTACCTCCAAAGACACCTAGCAGATGAATACAAAAGAACCATCTGTCAGTTCAGATTATCAGGAATAAAGATGCAGGAGTTGAAACTAGAAGAAGAATTTGTTCACCAGAACAACTACACCTATCACTTATATCCACGATTGAGCCAAGTAGTTTTGAAGAATCCAACACGGATGAATTATGTATCAAAGACATTGATAAAGATTTAGATCAAATAGAGAAGAATGACAATGGGGAACTAGTTCCAAGGCCAAGGAATAAGAATGTGATCGGTACAAAGTGGGTCTTTAGGAACAAATTGAATGAAGATGAACATGTTACCAGGAACAAATAAAGACTTGTATGTAAAGGATATGCTCAGGTTGAAGGTATAGAATTTGAGGAGACGTTTTCCCCAGTTTCCAGAATGGAATCAATAAGATTGATCCTCGCTTATGAATGCTCCAAGAATATTAAAGTGTATCAAATGGATGTAAAATCAACCTTCCTAAATGCGTATCTAGAGAAAGAAGTATACATTGAGAAACCAAAAGGATTTCAGTTGTGAGAGAATGAAAGCTATGTTTGCAAGTTGAATAAGGCCTTGTATGGTCTCAAACAAGCCCCTAGAGCATGGTATTCCAAATTAGACAAATAATTACAACAAAAAGGATTAGTGAAAGGGAATGCAAACAACAACCTCTACATCAAGGTAAATCAAGATAATATTTTGTTAATTGAAGTTTATGTTGATGATATTATCTTTCGAAGTGATGATGATAGGATGAGACAGAAATTTGCAAATGATATGCATAATGGGTTCAAAATGTCATTGCTTGGAGAAATATCTTTCTTTTTGGGTCTTCAAATATGTCAAAGCAACCAAGGCATTTATATCTTTCCAACTAAGTATATCAAAGAAATGCTAAAGAGATTCAGAATGGAAGATTGAAAACTAGCCAGTACTCCTATGTAAACCAGTTGCAAGTTAAGTAAAGATGATGATTAAAAGGCTACAGATCAGAGCCATTATGGGTCAATGATTGGCAGCTTACTTTATGTGACAAATTCCAAACCAGAGGTGATGCAAGAAGTTGGACAAGTGGCATGATTTCAAGTAGCACCAAAGGAATCACATGTTTTAGAAATAAAGAGGATATTGATATATCTCAACAGTACAAAAGAGTTTGGATTATGGTATCCAAAAAGGAAGGATATATCACTAGTTTCCTACACAAGCACAGATTGGACAAGTTGCATTGATGATCGAAGAAGTACAAGTGGAGAAAATTTCTACTTGGGTGAGTGTTTGGTATCTTGGATAAACAAGAAACAATCATCAATATCGTTATCTATAGCTGAAGCAGAGTATATTGCATAAACAACACGTTGTACATAGGTCCTATGGATGAAATAAACATTGAAAGATATGGAGTTTGAGTATGATGAACCCATTATGATATTTTGTAATAACACAAGTTCCATCAGTATCTCAAAGAATCCAGTGATGCACTCTAGATGAAGAACATTTCGATCAAGTTTCATTTTCTACAGGAACAAGTTGTAGAGAAGAACATTATAGTTGAATATGTTGGGGGAAAAGAGCATATTGCAGATATCTTTACAAAACCACTTCCACTGGAAGCTTTTGAGTATCTTCACCAGAAAATCAGAGTAGTTTCTACCCCACAATGACTTTTGAATGTTTTTCTTATATGTCATATATTTAGATGAGGAAGCACCATGAAGAGGATAGAGGACAGTTCAGTTAGGGGGAGCATCCCCAAGGAAAGTTCAGTCAGGGGGAGCAGGCCTGAAGGGAATCTACCCTTTTTCCATTGATTTCAAAGGGGGAGAGATTAATTATATGCATGACAAGAAAGAATAGAGGCATGATTCCAGTGGGAGTGATGGTCACAGGGGGAGCATGAGCGCCATGACTTCAATGTTGCATCAGAGTTTTTCCATCAATTCCAAAGGGGGAGATTGTTGATTAATTGTGTTGGTTTTCATTGATGTCAACCCTTGAAGAAAGTCCGGTAACAAATTATGGTAGCCCCAGAAGTGTGGATAAGGATCCCATGTTTTCTTAAGGAATAATGTAATAAAGACCAACGAATTTGTAGGATAAACTATTATAGATGGATAGTACATGTCATGTTGTTTCCCGTAATATGTGGTATGTCACATAGTTCCTTTGCGTTGAGGAGATATGGCTTAGTGAATTTGGAGAACCCTCATGAGTTATCTAGAAGCCCCTAGAAGGTCAAATAAGTTAATTATTCTAGAAGCTCCTAGAAGAAGTTTACTAGTCAAATTTATTGCAACTAGGAGTTAATAATAGGTAAAGTTGTTTCACTAAGAAAATAATTAAAAATAAATTAGTTGCAACAAGAAGTTGTGACTTTGCTATTTCTGGTAAAGTGGTTGCAAGTGGGTAAAGTATTTATACTAGTCAAATTGATTGCAACTAGGAGTTAATCATGGGTAAAGTTATTGCACTAAGAAAATAATTAAAAATAAATTAGTTGCAACAAGAATTTGTGAGTTTTCTATTTATGGTAAAGTGGTTGCAAGTGGGTAAAGTAGTTAAAAGTGGGTTATCCCTAAAAGAGAGAAGTTGGGTAAAGCTGTTAGAAGATAACTCCTAAAGGAAGCTACTTGGAGAGTATAAATAAGAGAGAAAGGGTATCCCATTAGCACCTTTTTGAGCTTAATCGAATATCTCTATTATGAAATTTTATGGGAAGGTATTATTGACAAATTTGAAGCAATGAGTCTGAGGCAGCGAAATTCAATGAAAGGAGAAGTCTTAGGAGTCATAGGGTCGAAACTGTGTTTACTGATCTAGGATTTCTAGAAGACTTTTGTGAGTTTCATAAATAGAAGGACACGGACATCCACGTGCCACAACGAGATAAAACGCAGACACCAGTAGGATTACTGAAGACAGAGCACAGATATGTTGCCAAAGATGAAGAAAAGGAAGATCAAATATATCATCAGAGACAAGTTGTAGATATGAGAAGGTCTAACTGTGAGAAGGTACAACATAGCTATCTAAAGTAACAAAAAGTATGTTATATGACTATCTTAAGTAGGTCCTTGGTGAATGCTTGGGGTATGGCCATGGGGGACTGATTTTTTTCCCTTGAGGGACTGTTAGTTGTATGGTATATCCTGTATAAGACAGATGTACAGAGAGACATTTCTACTGTAATGGTTGTTTGTTGTTAGGACACTTCATTGAAGATCTTGTTAAGACATATCTTGTGTTATTTGGAGTATGGTTGAGGGTTTATGGTTGAGACATATTGTTATTAGTACAGGTTGTGATTGTATAATGGTGAGGGTTTGATGTATGTTTAATGTAAGGGTTTCTTATACCACACATGATCAATGAGACACATGTGTGAACCTAATACATAGGTGTGTTAGATATACTTGGATATTGGATGAGTATTATTTTCTATCAGATCAACAAGTTTGTGAGAAAATACAGAGAGATATGACAATGACCGAGACTGAGACAGTGATACAAACATAGTGATAGAGGCAATATTATGATACTAGCAGAGCATTGTTCTAGTCCACGAGTTGCAACAAATAGAGGTGTGTACATCTGTGAGTTGCAGTAAAGAAAGGAAGGAATATCTGTGAGTTGCAGAATAGAAAGGTTGTGGATCTAAAGAAAAATTGTATCAATAACAGAAACAAAGTTGTGACAGTGACAATGACAGAGGTTGGCAGTGACATTGACATATTTTTGACAGTGACGGATTGTCTACATTTATATTTCAGGGCAGTTGTATGGGGCAAGGATAGGTGGTTGTAGCCACCCTCTAGTTGTCGTTGAAGAACATAGGGGGTTGTAGCCTCCTTCTGGTTGGAGCCAGAGAATTGGGGAGTTGGAGATTCCCTTAGGTTGTAACCTTAAAATCTAGGGGGTTGGAGCCTCCTTCGAGTTAGAGATGGAAAAAAAAGGAAGTTGGTGCTTCCAATGAATATACTTCTTAAAGACATATAAGAAAAAACATTCTATGTTTTTTTCCCGCACTGGGTTTCCACGTAAAAATACTGATGTACTATGTATGTGTATGATTGCTCATTGTCCATGGTTTATTTATTCTACACTTATTGAATGATATTGGTAAATTGATCATAAGGTTAACAACACTTATATACACTATGGCTAAAAAGGATTTAAAATCACTATTACTGATTCACCCCCCCTCTCAGTAATCCAATACTCCAAGAGATAACGCATGAGCAAAAAGAACCAATAACCCCAATATAGCGAAAATTTCAGATTTGTCTCTCACATAGGTAATAAAATTGTGATGATAAAATGAAACTAAAAGTTCCTCTATTTATATGAGGCCTTGCAAACCAAGTTTTAGACTTTATAATCTCAACAACAAAATACAAGAAGGGTCAACCCCCATAAATTTTCTTTTCAATTTACAAAAAATAAATTTACATGAAATAAAACCCTAAAGAGGGTGATGTTAGGCTCATAAGAGTGACGTCGAGGCTGAATAGGTCGAATTTTGGGCCTCCAAATTCCATATGTTCCTCTCTCATGTGCCAAGGTCCATGCTACATTCCTCTTCCATTAATCCATCAAACGATCCATCAAACCCTATCCCCTAGGTGACATCACAGGCTAGGAGAGTGACATATAGGCCTCCAAAGGACAACATTCAAGTGGAAAAGGGTGGAGTCTCATCCTCTAGCCATGCCAAGATGCCTCCAAAGGAAACATCGACCATCATCAAGGTGCAATGCTCATCATCAAATGGTGCCCCAGACATGGGGTCTAGCATCCATCCCATGGGAAAGGTTCTGCAAAGACAAACACACATGCCCTCCAAGGATCCACAAGTCATATGAATCATGCCAAGTAATCCACATATAATAAGAGAACCACCCAAGCATGTGCATCAAACCCCCCTTTTCAATTTAAACAAATGCTCAAAGACCTTATAAAGTTTTCTTAATTTGGGTATGGGAGGGGTGTCATGGTGCCCTATTGGGTAGGCCAATCCCCAAGCCAAGGAATTTTTCCCAAGAAGACCCCATCTAAATCATGTAATGGATATGAGATGAACCAGGGAAAGACTTCTAGGAATGGGGTCTTGACATACAAGGGTTTTTATTATCTCATTTATGGGTTCCTTTGTAGAGGGTGTGTTGCCCTTCATTCACAATGCAACATTTGTCCAAATACTTTTATTTTCATTAATTGATTAAGGTCCAAAAAATTGAGTACTATGTGCAATGGAAAGTAAAGAGCAATGCAATTCCACTTGGAGCTATAAATACACAGATTTCCATATGCAATGGAAAGTAAGGGGCACCACAAAATGCATTTCCTCAACAAATGGGGCATTTTTTAATTATGTGATTAGAAGGTCCTTGATTTTTATGGAGTAGTGCTTCATTTCTCTCAAGACCTTAGGGAAATCATCTAAAAGGATAATGATTGGATTTTAACTTTTTCTAGCTACAACACCTATGGTCCTTTAGCCCCTTCTTCCCATGAAATGAGTTACAATCCCTTCTTGGGTAAATGAGCCCAAAAACCCAAAAGATGAGTAAACGAAGGGGAAGGAGTGTGGATTAAAGTGGTAAGTATGAGTGGGAATTGTAGGGTGATCCTTCAAGGGACCACCTAGTAGCAACCCTTTTCCCTAGGGTGACCTACTTATTAGGAAACCATGTCACTCACCAAGTTGAAACTAGGCAAAATGTATAATTTCCAAACAAATGTTCCATAGTCAAGAAAGGATTCTTTGCAACATGCTCAAATGCTTCAAATATTAAAGTGACACTTACCATGACACCATACTTGTTACCTCATGAAACAATACTTGTTGTCCTCTGGGACCAAGCTGATGTAGTGGATGTTGCTATGTTGTTGGTGATGAGCGGTGATTAACATGAATAGGAGGGACCCTATGGGCTCTTCTAGTCAATTTGAATCTCAACACTCCATGTCTTCTATCTGCGGGCCTTGAGAAATGATCTCCTTAATTACCCCTAGATTGAGGGAGTAATGGGATCTCTACGTAAAATGTCTAGCATACCTTGAAAATTTGGAATAGTGGAATATGATCATTCCATATGAATATTACCTCCAAGGTTAGTGGACCACTTTTTGGATAGAAGCATTCCCTAGGAATAGAGAACATTGATGACCACTACGTCCATTACTAAGAAAATGTCTTGATGAGAAGACAAGGAAACTTGAATATCCTTGATTAATCCACACATTTTGAATTCCTTGGAGTCCATGGAACAAATATTCGTTTATGACTTCGAAGTCTCCAAACCCAAACAATCCATTACCTTGAGAGACATCACATTGGTCGAAGCTCCGCCGTCCAACATAAAATTTTCTAAGAAAAATTCTTCCACTATCAATGATATGAAAAAAGGTTGGTTCTTTGGATTTTTTCTTCCCGTGTGCATGGTTTGGAGAATAATATAGGAATCTTCACTCTCATTTACAATATGTATTGCTTGACTAGTTGTTTTAAGCTGCAAAACTTCTTTGAAGGAATATTGTCTACTGAACGATAGGAACAGGAACCTTGGCATTGTTAAACCATCCTATTACATCAAGATTCATATAGGGAGAATTGATTGTTGAATATTTATTGCATGGTACCTTTGTACTAGGTTTGATCGACCTTTCCACTTTATTGTCCTTTTCTAGAGGTTTGGAAGGCCCCAACTGAACTTGCATAGACCTATTATTCTATCTTCGATAGACCATCGCTTTGATTTCATTCTCAAACATATGATATACTTCTTCAGGATAAGGCATTCTCCTAAATATTCCAACTTCTCTTTCTTCTTCATATTCCGTCGGCTACCAATTTTGATAGTGATGAAAGACCAAATTTATGTCACTAAGATGTCTGGTGCAAAGACTCGATCTTGGACCTCTGAGTTATGAGGCCCATGAAATAGACACCGAGTGAGTATGTGGAAACATCTAACTTCTTCTCATTCAAATGAACCTTAAGTCACTCCTCTCTTGTCCAATTAAATTTCATAGGAACTTCATTATTTTCCAACTCTTATTCCACAATCTCATACAAGTATACAATCATAACTGTGGATCAGGCTTGAATATATACATGAATCCCTTACTTAATATCCCTTTGAACTAGGCTATGCACGCATACCTTCCATTAAGAATCGATCTCGGGCCCCTTTGGTCTCTGTTTGAAACTCATGGCTCTCCCTTTTCCATTGATCTGAGACCTTCTATGATCCAACAATTTACAATCGATCTGGACTCCACCTCATTCCATGATATTGGTTTTGGTGGGATCACTGTCGTTTACCATGCCACAAAAGTGGTTTTAATTTAACACCCTCGGAAGGGCTCGCCACCTCAATAACATCCCTTCCAATTGTGATGAGAGATAGATTTAAAACTGTCGATAACACATTATGATGGTTGGATCTGGATCATGCCACACTTACAATATTTTCACTAGATCAATGAGTCAGTTAATGGAAAATCACCATCGATCCTATCATGATCGATGGTCGATATTTCACTTCGTCTGAAATACAATTTCCTCTTCAAGGTTCAAACCTGCAACAAATTCATCATTGGCTCCGACCTGCAACAACAATTCATGGTCACTCTTCCTTATCTCCAGGACACACAAATATCATTTGGATTCAATTAGACACACATGCATTGACACAATAATCAAACACCGAATTACACAAATAAAATACAACATAATTAATTTCTAGCTCGATTACATACTCATGGCCTCAATGCATTAGATCACCCTCTCAACTGATATTACATGTTGTTATCACATGAATTTTTCAAGGCCCGTAGGCATGTGTCGATTTACCTGAGTCTGTACCCTTGCCCCATTTTCATTGTTTTTGTCAGCCATGTCCTTATTTTCCCCCCCTTTTGTAGTCAGCAGAATCGTTTTTTGCTTTCCCTTTCTATTTTGAAAGCTCACTCCCTCAGCCTCTATCACTAATCATTACATTGTCAAGCCATGTTGTCCAAGTCTTCATTGTCATAGGCCGCATCACTGAGAGCAGTCTAGTATGGACTCAAATCAAGTGGGCGCGAGAATTAGGAGTTCAAATGTTGTAAAATTGTTCAATAAGGATCGTGAAATCCCGATTCAAAAAAGGGAAGATCTGGTCCATCTGATCGTGAAGAGCCGAAGGCCGCTGATCTGACATCAGAAAATATCGGATGATCGTGAATTGGGAGTTCGGGATTCTTGTCATAAAGGTGCATCCATAGCCCAAAATCTCGATACCCAAAAAGTCGATGGTTTCAATATGGGTCATCCAAATTAAGGTACATGTGGCGTCAAATCAGCAGGATTGTGATTTCATGGATCAGGTTTCAGAAGTGGAACATGGTGTGAGACCTCCGAAACATCAAATCATGAAACGCCTGAGAATTGGGCATGTGGTCTCAACACTCGATCACATGGAAAGAATGTCCAAAAAGAGGGGCCAACTCTCATCGCATAACTGGCGTTTCGTGTTGTCAAGGAAAGGATCGTGGCCATCCATTTTGAACCCAGATCACCCACCGATCTCAAAGGAAGTTTCACAATTTCGGGCATCGCGATGTTGGAAGTTAAGGGGAGTGAAAACTCCCGAAACATGAAATCCTGAGATTTCACATCGGATGAGTATGGGGTTGCAGCCCACGGTCGTTGTTGTCGTCCTTATACACACTTGCAAATGTGAGAAAATTCCATCTCACTTAGTGTGTCCTTGGAGGCACAATGCCTAGGTTCAAAGCCCATATTGTCACTTTGGCTTGAACCTCTTTCGTCTAGGCTTACTTCTAGGGAAGCCAAGGGGGGTAGACCCTAGTTACTAGGCGTGATTAATGTTATGTTCTAGGAGTTGGTTTTAATTAGTTACAAGGTTAGGGGGATAGACTAATCTATGATGCAAAGGCAACAAATGCAAGATGCAATATTTATTTATGTCAAGCAAGCCCTTTCCCTAAGTCAACTAAGACTAGTGCCTATGATTGGGCAAAGGGGTCAACTAATGTTTGAGGGAGTTTGGTTACAAATGATTTACAAATAAAACAATGATTGCAATTACTTCACAACAATGTTAGATACAAATCCACAATTAGATACGATATGAATAGATGATACAATATATACAATAAGAATATCTAAGAACTACAAAATATAAAGATACAAAGAGGCAAGTTAACCATGTGTTTTGATGTGCAGGAAATAAAGGATTTCAAAGCATGGATATCATCAACACATTAAGCCAAGCATGCCCCAATAGAACTTACTCTATTGGACTGCTTTTCAATGGCAACATCAACACTCAATACCCAACAAGATGATGCCTCCAAACAGGATGCGCTATCTCTTGAGGGATCACACCATAAAGAACACTTAACAAAAGATTTGAAAGCTTCAAAGCACAAGTGTTCCACAATACTCAAAAATGACACTTAGTTAATTATTCCACAAAGCAAAAGAAATGTTACTTGCATGTAAGATTGAAAAAGAGTTATGCTTGCAAGTATTGAACCATAAGATGTATCAATGTAGCTAAGTTGTTTAAATTCTTAGTGAATTAAGGGTTACTTAAAGATTTTAAAGTTTGAATTACCCTAACTAAGTGTCAAACCAAAATCATCCTCCCCCAATTACCAAATGGTTGTTGTATGCTCAAGAAGTGAGGCAACGAGGCCTACCCTAGCTTCATAGTTCAACCCTAAAGATCCGAGTACTCCCGGAAAGGACGTCACGCTCCGTGAGACCGTCCCCGGACTAGCACCCTTTGTTGTCTTCCTCAAACCCCATTTTAGATGGCGAAGATGTTGGATTTAGGTATCCTATTAAGTCTATTAAGTTGATATACCTATGGGATAATTATTTTGATGTGTTTGAGAGTGTTTTGATGATTTTTAGTTGCCTTAAAATGATGAAAAAGTGTCAAAACTGAAACTTAATCAGCTCAAAAGATGTGTTATAGATCATGAAATTTTAAGGATGTAGACACATATGGATCATGTAAAAGAAAGCTGAAATAAAAGAGATACTCCGTCATCATTTACTTAACCATAAACATGTGCAAGCTTGTATGAAAAGAATGTTATGAAAGGGCGAGAACAGCTTGCGAAAGAAAGAAGAAAATGCTTTAGCTCATCACCACTCAACCATGAGTGTTATTGCATTAAGAAACAAGTGCTAGGAGATGAAAAGTACTTGTTGAAATAAGAGTGTGTCCCTACACCATAAACATGCCCCACATATACTTCAAACTTAGATGATGGAAAATGGCCTTAAAGATAAGTTATTTGCAAGTTTGTTAAGAACCAAATATCAATATAGCATAGAAAAACTTCAGAATAAGTACTCAACGCCTTGAAAAAGAGATAATTTCATATAATAAGCCTCTTCGAGGGGGCAACCTCCTTTTACCCCACATAAATGTTCAAGTACAAGATGATTCCAAATG
>JZKD02S1693542.1:666796-700809 GCA_000966675.3 Picea glauca | reverse complement strand
CCAAGTATCACTTTTGAACCTTGATTTTGAGGTGGTTCTGCTAGACAATATTTCTTTTGTTGTATCTCCCAAGTTTTGGCCCTTCTGGGTATGAAAATTTATTTTATGTAGTTCTATGATATTTCTTCTCTGCAATGCCACAGGTCTAATCAAAATTGGATGTGCCAAGTGGAATTTACAGTAACTTCCCCACAACTTGTTGATTTTTGTCCTTTACAGGAGATCTCACTTGTATAGCATGCCCCACACAAAATAATTGATATAAAATTCAGAAACTAGTACCAGAAATACTACAGACTGTCCACTATCCAATGAAACTAGTCTCACTCAATTGGGATACTCTAGGAATGCGTTATGATTGTTTTACCTGGAACATTTTCTTGAGACTAGTCAATAAGACTAGTCAGATACCCTATCTTCCACAGGGTGTATCTACAAATGTAAGAAGACCCAGAAGCTAAACTTTTTACCACATATACCTTACTAATTTTTGTGAATATCGTCTAGAGTTCAAGGTTTGAAACGTTACAAAAAAACATTTATAGCGAAAATTCCGCAATGACTCAGTTCAAGATGATTCCAGAACCCTATCTTGCATAGGTTGTATCTCCAAAAGTATAAGGCCTCGGGAGCTGAAATTTTAACCCAACGTACCTTGATCCGTATACTAAATATCCTCCAAGAATTTTCTTCTGAAACATTGTAGAAAAAAAGGTATAGTGAAAATTCCAAGGTATCTCAGATGTAGTAGCAAAACCCCAAGACCTTGAGCTCTGATACCATATGTTAAGAACCAAATATCAATATAGCATAGAAAAAACTTAGAATAAGTACTCAACGCCTTGAAAAAGAGATAATTTCAGATAATAAGCCTCTTCGAGGGGGAAACCTCCTTTTACCCCACATAAATGTTCAAGTACAATATTATTCCAAATGAAAATGTCTCCTTGGTATATATAGGAGACTAGGAGGTATAATTACAACTAATGGAATAAAGCCGACATAAATAAAATAACATTACTAATGTAATATGCCCCAATTACGGGGTAATGAGCCAATATTAGGGCTTAACAAAGTTAAAAGGATTATTTATTAAACCACCATCATTGCATTAAACCATGTGATATTGCATTAGAACATGTGTTATGAAACTTGAAAGATTATAGCTTGTAAGTAAGATTATGCCCCAAGGGCTTAAGTTAAGATTAGTTATGTGAATGTGAGATCTACTTCTAGAATATTTTAACCATGTGAGCATAAGCAAATCATTAACACATAACTAATCTAGCCATACGATATTGGGGATGTCTCACCCAAGGTGTAGGCAAAAATGAAGAAAAAGACTTGAAATGAAAAGCAAGAACCACTCTCAATGGCACAAGGTGGAGGCAAGCCTTCCTTTTTCGTGCCAAGGGGGTTTGGAAGCAAGAGAATGACTTTAGAAATTCTAGAAAGAGAAGGGAAAGGGTGAGTTTTCATTACCCAATCAATGGAGAAGTTCTTGAGGTGTTGTATGACTGAAAGTGGGTAGCATAACCCTTATACCTTGTAAGAACCTGCAAAAACCAGCAAGCTATTGCTTGCTGAAAATGCTACACAACACACCACAAGTCAAGAAAAATTCATGTTTTTATGCAGAAATTTTTCACATACAAATATCCCAATAAAAGTAGATTTAATGTGACCTATCTATGATTTTTAGCAAACTTAAATATGGAGAGAATGAGTAAAGAAATCAGATCTGAAAAGCAATGGAGTTTTAGGTAGGTTTTAAGAGTAGACTCTTCCTTGAGGCTAGCCCAATAAAACCCTAGAGGTAAACCTGCAAATTTTGTGAGAAAAGATACAAAAATAGATAGAATGTGAGTAGATATAGATGGTAAAACAAAATACTTTGAAATACCCAAATAAACACTTCACTAGATCTATGATAATACTACCACAAATCTATCCAAACAAAATACTTTTCTTGGATCTTCTACTCTAGATCTATAACTTGAAGCAAGAATGAGAGAAGAATAGAACAAGATCACCTCAATAGTAGAAATAAGAAACAAGAATACTCTTTGTTTCTTAAAATCCTCCAAAGCCTTTCTATTACTCAAGACAAGAGTCTTGCAGCAACATGTTGCTCCAACACTCTCAAGAGAAAAATAGAAGGAAGCACAATGAACAAGAGAGAGAGAGAGATGAAGGGAAAATCCAGTAGCATAAAAATAGCTCAAGATATGGTGAAGAAATGAGTGAGGGAGGAGTTCTATTTATACTTGGGAAGGCAAATCTACCGCTCTTGGATGATTTACAAGTGTCACACATCAAAGAAAGGTCACTTTTAGGGTTTTGGTAAGTTAGGGTTTTGGCATGGATGGATGAAGTGGAAATGAGTTGGAGTGAGTTGGAAAGGTTTTGGCAAGTAAAATTATGAGTTGTAGGGTCTAGGGAGGCACACCAAGGGATACAATAAGTCTCCCATTAATGGTTTATTATTTTTTCACTTTTTGGAGACTTTCTAGAAGGGAGGCACACCACTCTAGGAAAAGTGACGTTTTTTCTTAATGGCTAGGTGAGGGGGTGATGTGAGGGTTGGAAAAGGTTAGGAAAGGTTAGGAAAAATCTCTCTCACCTTTATCCATCTTCACTTTACCCCATTTTCTCAAAATTACAAAAATGGCATTTTTCCTATGTCATGACTTAGCAATTAAAATTGTTGTTTTGACTAACTGAGACTCCTGGTGGACAAACGCCTAGCAAAAGTTGTCTGACTGAGCTGAAACTTGGTCCAAGGGTGTAGGGGGTCTCATTCCATTTATTTTGAGCACAAATACCCCTAGCAAAATCCCAAAGACATAGTTTTTACAATATTTGCTCAAAAACAATTAATTAAATAAATAATTAAACTTCCAACCTTGGGAAAATTTAATTAAATTTAATTAATTAAAAAAAAACTATCTAGACTCAATGGAATTCTGTGAAACTTTATAAGATGTCATACATGGTAATTTAAATTATTCCTAAACAA
Source organism: Picea glauca (assembly GCA_000966675.3). Classification (NCBI taxonomy): domain Eukaryota; kingdom Viridiplantae; phylum Streptophyta; class Pinopsida; order Pinales; family Pinaceae; genus Picea; species Picea glauca. The sequence continues at coordinate 697,790 of JZKD02S1693542.1, read as the reverse complement.
TAGTTACCAGAAGATAACCCCATTAGAACACCTTTCACCACTTTGGAGGAATTATTGTTGGTGGGAGGGAAAAACTCAAGGGAAATTAATAAAGCTGAAAAGCCCAATTAATGACCTGAGGATAAAAAAACCTCGATGAAAGGAACTCTACTAATGAATAAATCCCAAGGTAACTAACCTAAATATGACACATGCAGACCTATCACATTATTAACCCATGCAGGGGTGTGAAAAATCCACTTACAAAAATATGTGTTGGAGGCATAAATTGCCCAGTAGAACCAAACTATATTCAATATATTAGCATCTGATGATGCATATCTTCATGGCACATGGAGTTGACCCCCTAGTTGAATAGGCGGTCAACATTCATGTGGGGAAAATAAAGGGGGTTGCGCAAAAGATCAGAGTGCTCGAGTTTGTCACAAAGAAGGATCTGCGTGGTCTCGAGGCTCTAGAATTGACTAAAAGGAATTATGAGTTTGCCTGGAGCATTCATGGGCATCAGTCTTCCCCCTGATCCTGATGAAATAATTTAATGAAAATGGGGAAGGTGGTTGAAACTTCATTTCACCACATAAATGGAATTCATTGAAAGTTGGTCGTGGAGGGCAAAAAGTCATCTAAAAGTTCCCCTGCCATGGATTTTTTGGGGAAGCACATACCAATCTGATCTTGCGTCTGACAGAAGAATGCAAGCGCAGCCTGACAAAAGAAGATGCAGATGCAAAGCTTTGATTATAGTAGCTAGGTCACACTCCTGGTGGTGGTATTTCTATGAGTATAAATACTCAGTTTTGATATTTTGTTATGGTCGATGGTAGAGCTAGGCTCCTATATTGTAGTGTTTTAGTAAATCCTCTGGTTTCTGGTTATGTATATGTATTTGAGACTTCTTGCTTAATCTAAGTCGTCTTTCTTCCTCCATTTTAATATGTGTATGATATTGAATGTTCATGATTGAAGGATTCACATGGATTATTGTGACTGTGTTGTAATGGATGTTTGATTGCAGTGTTGTCATAATGTTTTTAGTTTACTGAAGTTCTGAATCCAAGAAGATATTATTTTATGAATTTTTCCTCCTTAGGCTGTTGGAAGACTGGATGTCCATAGAATACCTCTTCACTCTCCTCAAGTTCTTCCCCCTAATTACCATTATAGAAAACTCATTGATTGAATTTATGATCCAGGTGGATATCGGTGGCCACCCACCTTTTCCAACTGGCTCAAAACAGTTTTCTGACAATTTTGGCAATTTACTATTTTTAGTAGTTTTAACTTTTGGGGCCATTTTGAGGGCCTAAAAGAAGGTTTTTCAATATAGATATTCTTGTCAATATCTAAAGGCATGATTGAGCCCCCAAAATAAATCTCATCGACGATACCTTTCCAACGGGATATCATACGCCTAAAACAAGTATCATATGCAAAAGTTACGACCCTGGGAAGTTGATGTACTAACTTACCCAAACGGGGCCCACATGACTTTTGGTGCTTCATCTCCTAGGGTTAGGTTTTTGGATGTCTAGGGTTTTTTGGCATTTCTGTTTATTGTAAAAATCCCTTTATAGCCTCATTGTAATCATCTTCTTGTGAATGAGCGCGACCGCCACCATTCCAGCAAGCTTATTTCCACTACATTTTACAGTTTCAGCTTATTTCCTTATTGAATAGAAAACCAGTTTTACTATATCTCTTTTATTTTGTGTTGAGAACCTGTTAATAATCTGTAGTCATTTCATTCTTCTCATAAAATCTGGATCAGTGGTATCAGAGCGGTCTTATCCTTGTTGTCTTAATGCATGTCCCCAACGAGGTCAGAGTACAAAGAGTTGGGTCTTGAGCTTGTTTCTCTTAAGGACAAAATCTCTCGCACGCCCAAGCGACCTCTCATGGCAGGAGAAAATAAATATGATGGGACAGGAGATCCTTTCAAAATTTTGATCGAGGAAGCCCTCACGTAACAAAGGAACGAGATGATGGATACTTTCGCGCAAATCCTTCGGTGGCTACCAACATGTGACGCATCTTCTTCGAGCAGAGGTGCCACCCCCTTCAAGGTACAAATAAACTTCAATATTCCTATATTTGAAATTCAGATAGACGCAAATGCTCTAGACAAGTGGTTGAATCTACTAGAATGGTATTTTTTTCCATAACTTTTCTAATAGAGAAAACATTACTTTTGCACTCTTCAAAGTCGTTCCCCATGTCAAGTATTGGTGGGACACTTTCTATGAGAAAAAGGAAACAAAAGAACCTTCCTTATTTACAATAACAACCACCTGGGAATCCTTCAAGGATGCTATTAAGGAACAATACTACCCTATCGGAAGTTATGACGACTTGTATACCAAATAAACCACACTGTGACAAGAAAGAGACCAAGCAGTGCCAAATTTCACAAATATCTTTCATACTTTGCTCACCAAACTAGGTATCAAAGATTCAGAGTGACAACTGGTGCTCAAGTATCATGACACTCTACATAGATACATCCATACCAAAATGGAACTTTTGGACATCTCATCCTTGTGCGCAACCTACCGATATGTCGTCAAAATCGAGCAGAAGCTCAAACAAAAGACGCGGAAATTTGGGCATGGGAACCCGTCACAACAAAATCTAAGAAAGGGCAGCCCCAACCCATAGAACAAAGGACGGAGAAAATATGGAAAGTATCAAGACAACTAGTCCAATTTTCAAGCAAAGAAGGACACCAGAAAGACAAAGAAAGATAATGGAAAGTGGTGCAACTTCCATAAGAGCCCTTGGCATAACACTGCTAACTGTCGCTCAAACCAGTCATTGGTGGCTGAAGTGAAAGCCTCTGAATCAGATGTGGGTTCAGACTCTGAGCCAGAACCAAAAAGGGGAAGACAGATCATTGACACGGAACCCAGTTCCATCGTTGGTACCACCAAGCTCCAATTTGGTGAACGAGACGAGCCAAAAGAAGGAGAATGTCTCTTCCATTCACATATGTGGGTATAAGGCACCCTGCTGCACTTCATTGTGGATAGCAATAGCCATAAGAACCTCATCTCAGCAAATTTCATCAAGTGGCTCGCCCTGCCGACAACACCGCACCCACAACCCTACACCATTGGATGGCTCCACCAAGGAAGTGATCTTTGTGTCAGCCAACAGTGTCAACTGTCATACGACATCAAGCCCTTCAAAGACGAGGTATTGTGTTATGTTTCTCCTCTCAAAGTTTGTGATGTTCTTTTGGGCCAAACTTATTTATGGAAATGTCATGTTGTATATGAGTCTAGGCCTCGTAGTGTTATTATTACTTTGAACAAGAAATTGTACAAGATACCCAAGGCAGTCTCACCTAGTGTTATTTCCTTGATCTTTGCTAAGAAATGCAGGAAGGTCATCTCTCAGATGGGGAAGCTTGTCTTCTTTGTGATTCTCTCTTAGAATAAGTGAAAGATCACAGCCACATCCAGGGTCTCTATGGCCGACCTCTCCACACAGTAGAATAAAGTAGATAAGGTTATGGAAGAATACTCAGATATCTTCTCCTCATCTACCGGGGTACTTCTGCACTGTCAGGTCAAGCACCCCATTGATCTGACCCTCGACACACTTATGCCCAATGGACTAGTCTATCGTCGCTCTCTATTAGAGAATGAGGAGATCAAGCGATAGATCTAAGAACTGCTCCACAAGGGCCACATCTTTCCCATCTCATCACCTTGCGGGAGCCCAATTGTGTTGGTACAGAAGAAAGATGGAACCTGGCGACTCTGCATTCATTACTGGGATCTAAATAAAATCAAAGTCAGAAACTAGTACCCGATTCCCTGAATCGACAACCTCCTTGATCAACTCACAGGGGCCAAATACTTCAGTAAGAATGATCTGAAGTCTAGCTACCACCAGGTCCCGACAGAACAGACAGATGTATGGAAAACTGCCTTCAAGTCAAAGGAAGGCATTTTTGAATGGTTGGTCATGCCCTTTGGTTTGACAAATGCTCCAACCACTTTCATGAGGATAATGGATGATATCCTGTGACCATTCACCAATACTTTTATAGTGGTGTATCTGGATGACATTCTCATTTACAGCAAGACTTGGGTCAAACACTTATAGCATATTCAGCAGGTTCTGCACACCCTGAGGAAGCACAAGCTATATGCCAACTTGCAAAAATGCTCGTTTGGCATGGAAAGGGTCCATTACCTAGGCTACATAATTAATCAACATGGTGTACATGTGGATCCATCCAAGATCCAAGTCATCTGTGACTGACCAGCCTCAACCACACTCACTGAGATTCAAAGCTTCTTCGGCCTTGCCAATTTCTACCATAGGTTCATGTTGGGATTCTCCCATATTGCATGGGCCCTCATCCAAATAACCAAGGGTGGTGGTAAGGAGAAATTTGTGTGGGGTCGGTCCCAACAACAAGCATTCAACGATTTGAAGCAGCGCTTGTGCTTAGCCCCAATACATTCACTACCAAACCTACAACAACAATTTGAGAACGAGACAGATGCTTCAGACTATGCAATGGGTGTCATTCTCACTCAGCACAGCCACCCTGTGGCCTATAATAGTGACACACTATAAGATGTTGTCTGTAAGTACCCTACTTATGAAAAAGAAATGCACTCCATTGTGAAAGCTTGCCGCCAGTGGAGACATTAAATTCTTGGGAAGGAGAAAATCATCCACACTAATCATAATTAATTTTCGTTCATGCAGACATAGTGAAAATTGTAGAATGATCACCATCAAAAGTGGTCCACATACTTGCAACAATTCCACCTCAACATCAAGTATAAAACGGGAAGCACCAATCGCGTTGTTGATTGCCTCAGCAGACCACCAGTTGCGGTACTCACCACGGTGCTAGACTCCTGTGTCCATGAGACCTCTGGATGGCCCCAACTCTATGAGACAGACCCGGACTTCGCCACCACCTACCAAATGTTGGGTGAAAACATGGTTGTCGATAATATCCATATTCAGGATGGGTTGTTGTGTCATCTGGTCCATATCTGTGTTCCATCAAGCGAGCGAGTGAAGCTGATATGGGAAGCCCACTACAGTCAGGTGGCAGGGCACTTTGGCATCGAAAATACAATAGCAATGCTACAGAAACATTTCTACTGGCTAAAACTTTGACAGGAGATCAACAAGTATATCAGGTCTTGCACTGCCTGCATTATTGCCAAACCAACCACTAAGAAACAAGGTATGTACACCCATCTTCATACTCCTAACAGGCCATGGGAATCCATCTCAATGGACTACATGTCGGGCCTCCCATCCACCAAGTGGGGAAATGACCATGTTTTTTTGGTTGTTGATCTCTTTTCTAAGATGGTGATTCTAGTTTCCTGCAAGAAGAACATCACAGCAGAGGCCACTGCCAAGATCTTCTTTGAACGAGTCTAGATACATTTTGGAATCCCACAAACCATTGTATCATATCAGGATAGTCAATTTCTCAGCAAATTTTGGTCGAGCCTCTGGTCACTATTGGACACCAAGCTCACCAAATCCATGGCCTTCCACCCCAAGACAGATAGCCAAACTGAGGTTGTAAATCGAATGATTGTGCATATTCTTCACATGTATAATTGAAAGCACCCTCACACATGGGATGAGAGCCTTCCCTATGTCCAACATAGCTACAGTTGGGCCTTACATAGCTCAACCGGCCACAACCCCTTTCAGGTGGGGTTGGGATTCCAACCATTGGGTCCCATAGATGTTGCACTTCCCCTTACAGTCACCTCAACCGACTCATCTCATGATCCAACTGAAGCTAAAAAATCCACCTGGTTCATTGATCAGATCCATCACATCCGCTAACAGGTTTAGTATATCCTACAGAAGTCCAATGACAAGTACAAGCAGCGCCATGATCAAAATCAGATGCCACAAAAGTTTCAGGTGGGCGACAAAGTTTGGTTGCATTTGCAGAAAGAATTCCTTACAGGACCCCATCGGAAGCTTCACCCACTCTGTTATGGGTTGTACACCATCACCAAGGTTATGTGGGATAATTCTTTTGAGCTCAACATTCCTCCTTTCCTTGGCCTGCACCTAGTGTTCAACATGGATCTCCTTCGCCCTTATTTCCCACCATTATTGGACACCTCAGACGTAGTAGAGAATTTGACAAGAACAAATATCAACCCCAACTACATAAAACATGCATCCAGTGATCAAATTGTGGACACACATATCAAGGGCACTTGATAGCAAAGGATCCAGCTTTATCGAGTTATCAAAGCAGGGCAACTCCTGCACCAAGGCAAGTGGCTCACCCGGGGCCAAATTCAGCAGAAATTTCCTCATCTGATGGGGGAAATAAATGCAATGGATACCATTGATTCCTAAGGAGGGAGGATTGATCCAGGTGGATATCAGTGGCCACCCACCTTTTCCAACTGGCTCAAAACATTTTTCTGACAATTTTGGCAATTTACTATTTTTAGCAGTTTTAACTTTCAGGGCCATTTTGAGGGCCTAAATGAAGGTTTTTCGGGATCAATATTCTCAATAATAGTTGAAGGCATTATTTATACCCCAAAATGAATCTCCTCGACAATACCTTTCCAATGGGCTATCATACACCTAAAACGGAGATCGTATGCAAAAGTTATAACCCCGGGAAGTTGATGTACTAACTTACCCAGACGGGGCCCACATGACTTTTGGCGCTTCATCTCCTAGGGTTAGGTTTTTGGATGTCTAGGGTTTTGGGCATTCCTTTTTATTGTAAAAAGGCCTTCAAAGTCTCATTTTAATCATCTTTTTGTGAATGAGCACAACTGTCACATCTCTTCTCAGAGATAAGCCGCCACCATTCCAGCAAGCTTGTTTCCACTACATTCTATAGTTTCAACTTATTTCCTTATTGAATAGAAAAACAATTTTATTGTATCTTTGTTATTTTGTGTTAAGAACCTGTTAATAATTTGTATTCATTTCGTTCTGCTCATAAAATCTATATCAAGTTAGACCAAGACCTCACCTGCTTATGCATACCAGCCCAATTTTTTGAGTTAAAGCGACATAATCTTGAGACTGCGTCCATTAGACCCCCCTTAAATTTATTCATTGTGACATAAAACTGATGTGTGTTGGGCTTACCTCAGGCGCAATCTAGAGGTGACTTCTGGTGCTAACATTTCTAGCACCGCTGCCGGTGACGAAATTGAATATTTTCCCTAGGATTGAATGACAAAGCTTACTAGTTATGAAGGTGCATAAGAACTTAGTACATCAAATATTGCAATTGTGCACCTAGATACTCCACTGTGGTGACTCCATTGATGTGAATCCAATGTCGACTCCATTGTTTTAGCTGTCTTCCAGAGGCAAACAACGAGGTCTACTCCACAGCTTCCTTTAGCAACACCTGAAGCTAACCCAGAGAAAATTGTTAGAAGAAGAAAGACCCTTCAAGAAGGTACTTCAGCTATTGAACCAGGTATTTCTGATAATTTTCACCATCCTCCTATAGAAACTCCAATATCTATTTCTCATTTTCCTATTACACCCTTTGTTGGAGTTTCTAGAAGTTTAAATTTTGGGAGTTTTCCTAGTGATTTCCCCTCTCCAAGCTTCACTACTCCTCCTCTTGTTAAATTTGTTGTGTTTATGGACAGGGAAACCTATGCTCCCTCAAGTCCCCCATTGTTTTCTTTTGTCCCTAGAAACACACCTCCAATCTCCCCTTCTCAAACTCCATCCCCACCTAGTTCTCCTCCAGTTCACCTCCCAATGGCAGGTGCTAATTCCCCTAGAAATAGAATGGATGCCATATTAGCTGGTAGATATGCCCCTCTCGTTCTTCCTCAGCCTCTCAATTCCCTACCAGTTGGTGGCTACTTTAAGAAGTTTCCTAAGATTACAAGAGAGGGAGATATAACTGCAGAAGAGCACCTTGCATCTTTCTATAGTTATGTTGATAACTATGTCATAGTAGACGAATATGTATGTATGAGGATTTTTGTCCACAGTCTTGACGAAGAAGCCAGAAAGTAGTTCAGGGCCCTGACCCATGAATCCATTGATGGGATTGAGGCTTTAGACGATATCTTCTTGAGACAATGGGGGGATAAAAAGGACTTCATGTATTATATCACAGATTTTGGGTCCTTAAAGAGAAAATATGGAGAATCTGTCTCTGAATTCTCCAAAAGATTCAACAAAATGTATAATAAGATCCCTGCTAAGATAAAGCCTATAGAAGCCTCTACCAAAATTACCTATGCTAGTGCTTTTGACCCTGACTTCTACCTCTTGTTAAGAGAGAGAAGAGCTACCTCCTTGGTGCATATGCAAGATGAAACCCTGGAAGTAGAGTCTAACATATTGACAGTTAAACGGCTCAGGAATAAGGTTGATAAAGACAGAGGAAGGGGAAGATATGAAGCCTCAACCTCCAGTTCCTCTACCCTCCACCCTCAAATGGATGAAGTAACCAAGTTACTAAAATCACGTTTTTCTAGAATGGAAAGGGTGGAATTGGAAGGAAAGAAAACATACATAAATCCTCAAAATGTTGATAACATAAGCAACTTTAGGAGGTAGAATAACCATGCTCCTTAGATTATGAAAAGAGAACCTCAGAACAAAGATAGGTATGATCAGAAAATTCAAACCCCTCTCCAAAATAATCTTGTGACTGGTGATGGAGAAAGGGAAGAATAACTTGACCCAGAAATCCACGGTCTCGAATACACCTCCTCTTTCCCTCATTTGACTCAATCAACATACAAGGAGTCTCTCATGGACAATCAACTAAACGAGCTAAGCAAGGGAGACAAGCCCAGCGACAACCAAAATAGATATAATCTCAGGTCCAAGAAGAAAGAAGGAGTGCCTTATGTTCCTGAACATCCTATCAAAGCAGAGAAGTCTGCTAAAGATGTAGTAGACAGCAGCAAAGGTAAGAAAGTGTAGACCCCCTCCTCAGTGGTCAAAACTCGTGTTCCAGACGCAAAAGAAATTTGAAAGCTCACATCCCCTTTTAATTTTGAGCATGAAATATAGAAAATTAGGATCCCTGTACCCCTCTCTGAGCTGGTCAAGCATGAAGATTTCAAAAGGAGCCTCTCTAAGCTATTGCAGTATGATCTCTCATCTCATCCCTCTAACTCAATCAATTTTCAATATGAAAATCCAACAGTCATGTTAGGTCCTATGGTAGAAGACAAGGATGATTCATCCCCTCTCTTATATACTTCACTGAACATACATGACAAGGTGTTTCATAATTGTCTAATGGATTCAGGAGCTTCTCATAATCTCATTCCCAAAATTGTCATGGAAGAACTTGGACTAGAAATCACAAAAGAATACCATGACTTGTATTCCTTCGATTCGAGGAAAGTGTCATGTCTTGGGGTCATCAAATATCTAGTTGTGACCTTGTTTTAGATGCCCATGAAAAGTGTGGTCATGGATATCATGGTAGCTGACGTTCTTCCCAAGTTTGACATGCTTTTTTCAAGATATTGAATAAAAATACTCAGAGGAACATTGCATATGGACCTCACATATTCTACCATTCTTGTGTTTGGGGGGGATCATAGAAGACTGTATAGAGAAGCTCAGTTGGCCTACATTATCAGCGATGAAGCAAACCCCACCAACCATCCTATCTTCGCGCTTGACACCGATTTGGGATCTAGTTTACTATAGCTCACTGATGCTCCCGAGCCTCCTCTTAAATTCAAAAAGCAACCCACTGCTTCTCTTGAATCTTCCCTTTCCACTGGACCTGTTTGGAAAATGTTCTTTGATGGAGCCTTTTCCAGGGAGAGTGTTGGTGCTAGAGTGGTTTTCATCTCACCATCCCAAGAGACCATAATTTCATCCTACAAGCTAGAATTTGAAACTACCAATAATGTAGCAGAATATGAAGCTCTTGTGTTGGGTTTGATGGTTGCAAAAGACATGGGAATCAAAGAGATATATGTTTTTGGGGATGTCGAGCTGGCTGTAAACCAAGTCATAAATATTTACCAGTCCAAGCATCTGAGGCTTAGATCTTATAGGAATGAAGTGTGGTATTTAATTGATAGTTTTTTCTTGGCCTTCAAAATTTCATTCATTCCAAGAGAGGAGAATATAATGGCTAACTCTTTGGTTGTTTCAGCAAGCAATTTCAGAGTCCCTCTGCCACCCAAGCTCAAATATGATGGAGAAATAAAATATAGACCCTCCATACCTAACAATGTCAAGCATTGGAAGGTATTTGAAGATGATCTTGACATCAAGAGGTTCTTGGAAGCTATTGACGAATTTGTTGAATTACACATAGACCGGGATTCTAATTCTCAAAGCAACTCACATGTTGATGTATTTTTTAAAAAAATCGCTAATCATCATATTGTGCAGTTGTAGAGCAATCACATTCCGAAGGGACTAGTCCCTTTGGAAATGATATTTAACAATAATGATGTGGCAATGAAATCTCAGAGGTCAATTGATGATGCTAACATAGTCGAATGAAATATTGGCATAGAGAAAGACCCTAAGTATGTCAAGCTGTCAAGCATCTTGTCAAGGAAATAGAGGGTTGGGTATGATAAGTTATTAAAGGAATTCCATGATGTGTTTGCCTGGACCTATGAAGACCTCAGAACATATGACATGAATTTCATTGAGCATAAGATTCCACTGAAGGAAGAGGTCAAACCATTTAGGAAGAAATTGAGATAGATAAATCCTATGCTCCTGCCTATTATGGAAAGGGATTTAAAGAAGTTGTTGGACGCCCAAATCATTGTCCCTTTGAGATATTCTAAGTGGGTGTCCAACCTGGTCCCAGTGAGAAATAAGAGTGGGGAAATCAGACTTTGTGTCGATTTCAGGAACCTAAATAGGAGCTCAAAGAAAGACAATTACCCCTTGCCGAAAATGGAACACATATTACAATGGGTGACTGGCGCTTCAAGGATATCCATGATTGATGGATTTTCGGGATACAATCAAATATCAGTCCTACCTGAGGACAGAGAAAAAACAGCCTTCACCACCCCTTGGGGTACATTCATGTATTCCAAAATTCCCTTTGGATTGATGAACGCGGGGGCGAACTTTCAGAGAGCCGTGGATATCACTTTCACTGGAGGAAAGGACAAGTTTGTGGTCATCTATCTGGATGAAATTACAGTCTTCTCCTAATCAGATAGAGAGCATTGTGAGCATTTAAAAAGGGTTTTCCTGAAATGCGGGAAATTTGGTCTCTCCTTAAATCCCAAGAAGTCTATGTTTTCCATGAAGGAGGGAAAATTGTTGGGCCACATAGTATCAACTGAAGGAGTCAGGGTTGATCCCAACAGAGTTGAATCAATACAAACAATGTCACTCCTGAGATCCAAGAAAGAAGTCCAATCTTTCTTGGGAAAAATTAATTTTCTGAGGAGGTTTGTTTCCCACTTTGTTGAGATGATAAATCTTATAACAGCCATGTTGAGGAAAGGAAACGAAGTCAAATGGACTGTCCAGTCTCAAAATTCCTTTCATCAAATAAAGAAGGCCTTGACTGAAGCACATGTTTATCAGTCCTGATTACTCAAAGGATTTCTTCATTTTATCATTTGCTTCATTCGACATTGTAGCAGTTGTTCTGTTGTAGAAAAATGTTGAAGGGTTGGAGCAACCCATTTCCTTTTTCAGTCGGGCATTAAGATATGTTGAGGTAAAATATGAAATCATGGAGAAGTAGGCCTACGCTTTGGTTAAAGATCTCAAAGATTTCAGATTCTATGTCTTGCAATCAAAATTCATTGCATACATCCCTTCAGTTGTTGTTAAGGAAATTCTCATTCAACCAGACATAGATGGGAGGAGGAGCCGATGGATTTCCAAAATCTGATTTTGATCTAGAGATCAAGCCCACCAAATTGATCAAAGGTCAAGGTCTATCCAGGTTGTTGGTTGAATCTAATTGCAAATATTTGGGGGTAAATTTCATCAATAATTGCTCAAAAAGTCAGTAGGCTAAGCTGTCTAATACAAATGCTCAAGTAGACCCCCCATTAGCAGGATATCCTTGGTACAAGGATGTCATATATTTTCTACATAAATTGCAGCCTCTCGATGGCATGCAAAGGAACAAGGCTATAGCTTTAAATCTCAAAGAAATTAAATGTTTCCATGTTGATCAAATCTTATATTGGAAAGACCCCCTAGGGGTGATTTTGAGATGTTTAGACCCACACGAAGCACAAAATATTATGTCTAAATTTCACAACAGTCTGTGTGGAGGAAATCACTTCTGGAGAATGATGACCTACAAAATTCTCAGGGCAGGATATTTCTAGCCTACTCTGTTCATTGATGTTTGAACAAAATTCAGAGCATGTGTTAAATGTCAAAGATTTTCTAGAAAGCGACAGCTAAAGTCCCTTCCATTGAAACATGTGGTTGCTTCAGGGCCCTTCCAGTAGTGGGGCCTAGACTTCATTGGGGAAATTCATCATGCATCTAGTGGTCAGCACAGATGGATATTGACTACCACATATTACTTTACCAAGTGGATAGAAGTTATTCCTACAAGGAGTGCTTCTCACATGGTGATCATCGGTTTCTTGGAGGATATCATAGCAAGATTTGGTTGTCTGAGTAGAATCATGAAAAATAACACAATGTCTTTCAAAGTTGAACCATTAATCCAATTCTGTGAGCAGTTTGGAATCAAGTTGATTCACTCTACCCCATACTACCCCCAAGGAAATGGACTGGCAGAGTCCTCTAACAAAAGCCTCATCAAGATCATTAAAATATTGTTAGAGGATAACAAGAAAGTGTGGGATTCAAAGCTCAAGTTTTCTCTATGGGTTGATAGAGTGACAACGAAACGATCTCCCAGTGTCTCTCTGTTCCATCTCATATATGGAACTGAAGCAGTTTTTCCCTCTCAGATGGCCTTGTCAGTGGCGAAATTCTTTCAAGATCACCAAGGTGAGCCCAATGATATGATTAGAAGAATCCAACAACTATTTGAAGTGCAGCAGGTAAGAGAGCATCTCCTGGACAGAGCACATGAGCATCAACAGAAGATCAAGCAGGCTTTTGACAGGAAGGTGAGAAAAGAGGATTTCCTGTTGGGAGATCTAATACTTAAATGGGACGCACCCAAGAAGGACAGAGGCAAGCATACCAAATTCGAGGCCTCGTGGATCGGCCCCTTCAATATTTCTGAGGCGTTCCCGAAAAAAACTTATAGGATGCATAACTTGGAGGGTAATGAATTTTTTGGTGGCCCTATAAATGGCCACTTCCCGAAAAAGTTTTTTGTTTAAAGCCGCAACCGGTGTCCCACCATTGTGAATATCATTCTCGTTTTTTTTTTTTTTTATCTTTTTATGATTGTTAGACTCCATAACCCAACAGCTAAGACACTTGAACTACTTATTCTTGGTAGCTCGCAGGGATCATGCCATCCCCTGTGTAGCCAAATGTTATCACATGAAGTTTTCAAGGCCCGTAGGCATGTGTCAATTTACCCGAGTTTGTACCCTTTCCCCATTTTCATTGTTTTTGTCGGCCATGTCCTTATTTTTCCACCCCTTTTTGTAGTCAACAGAGTCATTTTCTGCTTGCCCTTTCTGTTTTGAAATCTCACTCCCTCAGCCTCTATCACTAATCCTTACAATGTCTAGCCATGTCATCCAAGTATTCATTGTCACAGGCAGCAACACTGAGAGCAGTCTGATATGGACTCAAATCAAGCGGGCGTGGGAATCAAGAGTTCAAATGTTGTAAAATGGTTCAACAAGGATCGTGAAATTTCGATTCACAAAAGGGAAGATCTGGTCTGTTCGATCATGAAGAGTCGAAGGTAGTTGATCTAACATCAGAAAATATCGGAGGATCATGAGTCGGGAGTTCGGGATTCTTGTTGTAAAGGTGCATCCATAGCCCGAAATCTCGATACTCGAAAAGCCGATGGTTTCAATCTGGTCTGTCCAAATTAAGGGATGTGTGGCATCAGATTAGCAGGATTGCGATTTCACGAATCGAGTTTCAGAAGTGGAACATGGTGCGAGACCCCCGAAACGCGAAATCATGAAATGCCCGAGAATTAGGCCCATGGTCTCAGCACTCGATCACATGGGAAGTAGGTCCAGAAAGGGGGTCCAACACTCATTGCGTAGTTAGCGTTTCATGTTGTCAAGGAAAGGATCGTGGCCGTCCATTTTGAAGCAAGACCGATCGCCAATCTCAAAGGAAGTTTCGTGATTTTAGGCATCGCGATGTTGGAAGTCAAGGGGAGTGAAAATTCCCGAAATGTGAAATCCTAAGATTTCACATCGGATGAGCATGGGGTCGCAGCCCGCGGTCACGTGGGGCAAATAAAGGGGGTTTCACAAAAGATCAGAGTACTTTATTTGGTCACAAAGAAGGATCTGCGTGGTCTCGAGGCTCCAGAATTTACTAAAAGGAATTATGAGTTCACCTGGAGCATTCGTGGGCGTCAGGCTTCGCCTTGATCCTGATGAAAGAAGTTAATGAAAATGGGGAAGGTGGTTGAAACCTCGTTTCACCACATAAATGGAAATCATTGAAAGTTGGTCGTGGAGGGAAGAAATTCATCTAAAATTTCCCCTGCCATGGATTTTCTGGGGAAGCCCATACTGATCTGATCTTGCGTCTGAAAGAGTAATGCAAGCACAGCCTGAAAAAAGAAGATGCAGATGCAAATATTTTATTATAGTAGTCAGGTCACACTCTTGGTGGTGGTAGTTCTCTAAGTATAAATACTCAGTTTTGATATTTATTTCATGGTCGATGGTAGAGCTAGGCTCTCGTATTGTAATGTTTTAGTAAATCCTCTGGTTTCTAGTTATGTATATGTATTTGAGACTTCTTTCTTAATCTAAGTCATCTTTCTTCCTCCATTTTAATATATTTCTGATACTGAATGTTCATTATTGAAGGATTCACATGGATTATTGTGATTGTGTTGTAATGGATGTTTGATTGCAGTGTTGTCATAATGTTTTCAGTTTCCTGAAGTTATGAATCCAAGAAGATCTTGTTTTCTGAATTTTTCCTCTTTAGGCTGTTGGAAGACTTGATGTCCATAACAGACCTCTTCACTCTCCTCAAGTTCTCCCCCCTACTCACCACTATACCAAACTTACTAACTAAATTTAGACCAAGACCTCGCCTGCTTATGCATACCAGCGTAGTTTTATGAGTTAAGAGACATAATCCTAAGACTGCATCCATTAGACCCCCCCTTAAATTTATTTATTATGACATAAAATTGATGGGTACTAGGTTACCTCTGTCGCAATCTAGAGGTGACTTCTGGTGCTAACACATGTTATTTGGTATCTCTCTAAAACTACGCTCGAAGGCTCTATTTATAACAAGTACAGAGAGAAGAGTGGATCACCACAGACATGATATATCTTCACAAAAATCCCTAAAAACTAGAATATCATAACAATAATTAACAAATTCCATCAATTATGAGGAAATCGTATCCTCAAGGCCACGTTGCCTTCTAGAAGATTTGAAAAATTGAATCTCATTGGGGGTTGGATGCTCCTGCATCGGACTCTCAGGGTACAAAATTATTGATCTGATCTTAATCATGTGTCTTTACTATTGCTTCTTCTTTCAACATTGGTCTTCCTTCTTCCTCATGTATCACTCAGCGTGTCCTTAGGCTCAATAGTGAGCTGCAAATAATCCTCCACTGATACCTCACCATCTCTTCTCCTCTGGCTCATTTTTTTGGTATCACAGGTTCACCTCCTATGGAACCTCTCGAGATTTCTCTGCTCATGCTCACTCTCCTGGACAATTCTACCCACAACCGCAACTGTGGAATTTCCCAACAACTTCTACCTACCCAACAATAGCTAGAATTTTTTTTCCATTCTCTAACATGCGGGAAATCGTCCTACCCTATGATACCACTTGATGTGAGGTCTGCAATCTTTGTCTAATGCCAAAACATATTCATGTTTGATTATTCACAACATTTCATGATCAATTAAATTCATTATATTTCATGAGCATACTTCATATATAAAATAGATTTAAACATATAATGGGATCCCTTAGTATCTCTCCTACTGTAATATCCCTCGGCCGAACCCAAATGTAAATATAATCCAAGTATATTTAAGCTAGTGAGCTATTTAGACATCATTTTTGTAATACACCTTTCATGGCATGGTGCGCGCATATAGTGCGTAGTAAAGGGATGTAATGTACACATTTATGAATACCGCGCACAGTAACTAAGGTGTGCACAACCTTAAAGACAGAGGATACAACGCACAGTAACTAAGTGTGTGCAATATTAAGGTCAACAAACCTTTGTGTATATAATATGCATTATAGGCTGGTGAGCAAGTATTATAAGCCAGAATGCTTATGTCTTGGAATTAGGCCAACGTGCCTAGATGTTAAAGGCTAGAGCACCTACTTTGTATTTGACTCATGATTAATATAAAATACATCACTCCACTCAGATCAACCATGATAAAAGAGATAGGGGACTGAACTTCACCAGTTAGGGAAAGGGGGGGCCAAAAGTCAAAGGAATATTATATTAATATTTCCTAAAACATAAAGTATGGATAATTAGTTTATCCTAAGTTCTAAAAGTTGGGGACAAGTGGAAAAAAGTAACTTTCGATATGACAAGTGTCAAGTTGGGGACATGCATTCATATCATGGGGAAACTTAGCTCAAGGGGGGGTTTTACAAAGATACTTACGAACAGGAAAAGAGGGGAAACCAGTAGGTAGAGGATGATTTCTTTTGACAAAGAGTTCACAGTGATTCCAAAAACACACTCAGTGATCCAGTCAATGACTCCATGACCATTTTCACTCATACATTTTGTTTTCCTTGAGACAACAATGTTACCTTTCGAAAGAATTTTTCCCCAACCCTTTTGGTTGGTGTACCTGGTTAGATTGCAGTGGGATTGAAGAAGCAGGTTTTCAGGCCTGTGAGAAGTTCTTTTAGAGAGATAATTGTTGGGGATTTATTTCCGTAGGTGCTAAACTGCAGCTACAACGCTCTGAGACTTTCGGTCCAGCCTGTTGTTGAAGCCCTGGAAGGGAAGTGGGGCAGTCGAGGGACTGTTGAGCAGAGAAGGGGCATACTTCCTTGGGTGGTATAGGCATGTGGGGAATGAGAGGTTGTAGGCTGTTAGTTGAGTGAGAACCTGAGATAGAGTATTTCCTGTTGTCCACGAGCCTTAGCCTGGATAGGAATCCCTTTACCCTCGGTGGAGTTCAATCCCATATCGGGGGTGATTCACTATTGAGAGTGATGAAGAGTGTATTCTATGGATGGGAGGTTCATGGACGGTCTGTAAGCAGTTGGTGACAATCTTTCTAAGATAAGTACCAATTGTGTGATATATGGATATGTTGTTTTGTTATTTACATGCCTATGTTACATATGTGACTATGATTGCTTGTGTACTTATGGGTAATTTCCTATAAATGATGCATATCGGTAATTACTGTTATTTTAATATAAAAGTCATATGTTACAGAAAGTAATTGTTTGTCATGTTTAGATGTAAATCTTCCGCGAGCGTGATGTATGTATATGTTTTAGTTGCATGCAGTCTAAAGAGTAAATTTAAGTGGCATTGCTTAGTTGACTACTGGGTATGCTACTATATGTTCCGTAGTATGGGAACGAAAGTGTTCCCTAGAGTAGCATGTTCCCGGCCTGATGGCTGGGAATGTTACTAGCGTCAGAGCATGAGTGGTTTCTCTGGAGTGGCGTACCCCGACCTCAGGATGGTCGGGGGGATCGTTACAGTATGGTATCAGAGCCAAGTTCAACACTGAGCTTGGATGGACCAGAAGGTTGAAATCGAAGTGAATATTCATAGAAAAGTAACTTTGAAGTGACCAAAATGAGAGTCATAAAGTGTCCTTGGAAAAGGTTGGTGTACTGGCGCGCGTGGTAAATTTGGTACCGCACAGGAAACCGTGGCATGCCAGTGTGTGTGGTAAATTGTGGCGCCACACGGAAGATTATAATGTGTATATGCACTCAATGAAATTAGCCTTGCATGGTAAGCACACACATAGTAAGGTGCACATGGGGTGTGCAAGTATTTCTTAACGCAGAGGAGTTTTGTTGGTACGCGCATAAGTACGAGTATAAGTTGTTTCGTGACAGTGTATTCAGTAGTGTGTGCAGATATTTGAGCACAAAGGAATATGTTAAACTTGACATGAGAATGCATAGGACAAAAATGCATGTGGAATATCGGTGTGTAGTATCAAAACTGTGTGCAGTGGGTATTGGCGCACAATGCTAGAATAGTGCGCGTAAGTAGTTGGTACGACGAAGAAGAAATGCACAGTAGATTTAGGTGCGCGGAGAAGCGTTTACCTTGTAATATTGCTATACATGATAATATAAATGAATAGGTCAAGTTAATGCGTGTGAAGTCACTTGGAAGGCGAGGAGTCTGAGTTTAAATTGCATAATAATAAAATAAAAATAAACACATAACCGCATTGAAGCATTAATTTTGAATTTAATTTCTTCTGATTTAGACAGATGAAAATAAAATATAAGATTACAAGAAAAACTATTATAAAAGAAAACAAGAGTCATAACATCACCAAATAGAAATTGTAATAAAACAGTTTAAAAAAAAATCTGTTTCTGTATTTATATAATCATATTAATCACAAAATTACAAAAGGGTGATGACAACAGTTAGCCTATTGTAAAAAGGGTTGTTGAAGAGCAGGCCTATCATATCTTGTACTCTTTAACTCCACTACCGGCTTTACAAAATTTGTTGAGACATGCTTATCTTAGTTGAAGACTTACTTCATCTTAGCGATCTATGCCTTTAAAGAGGAGTCTAACCAGACTGATTGATTTTCTCCAACACTTTCGGTCGCTTCAACCATAGATTCCTCCTTCTTATGCCGCTTACTCCTTTTCGTCTTAGCGGTTGGCCTGTTGATGAATAAATCCTTTATAATGGGATTCATCCTGACTTCCAATCGCGAGTCTATAACCAGCTCTGTGTGGAACTTAGTTTCTAGAAGGTGTGTTTTATCCATAAATTTTGTTGTCATGATGATGTAATGATGATGGTGAAATCAAGCTCTTCACTAGAACACTTTCCTGAGAAAAGTTACCTTTGTCTGCTTTCAGAAATCATAATTTTAAGGGAGGTTCGCAGGCTACCTATATATTTGCCTGCGAGAATGTTTGATTCTCGCAGGTTGCATTAAGCTGGAGTGCGAGGGGTTCACACTGTACCTAACTATCAGGGTGCGAACATATTCTAAAGGAAGAAAAAAAATATGAAGTTCTCGAACCTTCTAGAAGGGAATCCTCTAGAAGGATGAGTTGGCATTCGAATGGTTATCTAAATACTGGCTTTCCTGATATCTTGGGATCATTCCTATCCAAGTAACTAATCTATTCTCTCCTATAAATTGAAGGGAATACTCATGGAAAGGGTTAATAGGAAGTAAACTAGCAGGAGATTGATTGGAGAATTAGTGCAAGATTGTATGAAGGACTGATGCTACAGCAGCTAGAGACGCCAGCAAGGTTATCAAAAGTGGTTGATCTTCTTCATGCATGAGCAAGTGTGTGTGTCAAAGATAGGATCCATCGAAAGGAGATCTACAACATCAAGGCTCGGGTTGTAAGTCTTACTTTCTATCAATAATAATACAGTAATATGTCCCTTTCCCATATAGATGATGTCACTTTATTACATAACTCCTTGATCATATGTATGGATTAACTGTTGAATATATTGCATTGTCTTCACTTCGATTGGTTTGTTTTGTTGTGATCTGGACGATACAAGAGCATTGGAGCGAAGCTTGGAACAACAGAATCCAAAGGAAGCGTTCATAAGGTATGTACATGATCCTTGCCTCCTAGTTCATTCATCAGTATAAATCTAGGGAAAGTGTATTATTCTGTCATGTTTTGTTCTAGATCCAGGTGGATCTAGGGAGATCGGTTTGTGTCCGCACTTACGGATTAATCCTGAAACAAAATTGGCGACTCCGCTGGGGAACAATCCCATTTTTTAGTGGTTTTTTGTATTTTTCTGTGGCCATTTGCTCTAGTTTCATATTTCTCTTGTTTTATCAGTCTCTGAGTCCTCAGGATATCCTGAGAGACCTTCTGGGTCTATAAGCCTTTGTCAATTTTGCCTTCATTTTCAAAAAAATTGTCATCTTTAGCACTTCTCGCACTGTGTTTAACTGCAGCCTGTGAGAACTGGTCAAGTTTGCACCCTGCACATAGGGTCCAGTGCAAACACCTCACACCTTGCTACAAGGTGGCCCGCGAGAATCCTATCTTCTCGCACTGTGTTACACTGCTTGCCTGCGAGCAAGATTTTTGAAAATTTTGAATTTGAGTTTTGATTGCTCAGATTAGTTGATTCCCCTCTGATAGGCTCATTGGATCATTGATTCATACATCTCTTGCTTTAGTTTGCATGCTTGAACTATTTTAGGGTTTCAAGGTGTTTCTTGTATTTTGTAGCTTCACTTTCATTTCTTGGCTCTTATCGGAAATTCATTCTCTTTGACTTCTAGAGTTGAGTGTGTCTGATTGGCTGAGAACCAGTGATTGGTTGAGAGTTAAGTGTTCGGTGTTTCTCATTCGCTTGTTGGTTCGAAAGAACATTTCCGTTTCCATTGAGAAGACTCATTGGTTTTCTCTTTGTTTTGTTTTGCTTTCATTGAAAGAATTGATTGGGTTGTTATTGCTTGAGTCGTTATGATTTGATTTTTCTTTTCTCGTTAATCTGAGTTTTTTTTTAAAAGTGAACAACAAGTTTTTCTTTCAAAATATTGTTTTTTGTATTTCAGAAAACATTGAAAATCAAATTATTGAGTTTGTTGAAGTATTTGAAAGAGACATATAGAGATTGTTCATTGATATATGATTGTTTGCATTGACATCTGAAAGGAAATTGTGCATTGCATTGTAGTATTGAGATTGATTTGGAAAATTGTCTCTCTCCCATAAATAGGATTCATGGAATGAAAAGTGTTATATTTCTTCATCATCCTTGCATTATTTGGGTCTGAGTCATACAACATGAGTTTCACTTCCGTTACCTTTGAGTAAACAACAGCTTTTAAAAACATTGCGTAATCTTAAAATTTATCTAGTAACTCTTTTCTAGGGCTCTTTTACACCAACATTTAGCTAGGCTAGTGCTTTGGAGTAGGAAGAGAGATACACTCTCCAAAAGCTCAAAAAAACACAATAGCATCTTGAGTTAGGGAGTGTTAAATTCCATTTGCAACATATTGTCCTGGGACACCCTTCAAACACAAGGGTCAAGCACTAGGTCGCATTGGTGTTGGCAGAGTTACTAACCCTGCTTTGTTGACATCAGTGTAGAGATTGCACGTATTACGGGAATCACTCCGAGGTATACCCACAATGATGAGTGGAAGCCTTTGAGTTGGTTTCGGGCTAGATACCCTGCCCTTGCGTGTGGATCGGACTAACGATTGTTCCCCCAGGTTGTATTGTTGTTTGTGGTGACCTTAGTGGCCTATCTCTCTAGGTTCTTACCCAAGGTGACTGTGAAGGGGAAAGTCTTCACGGTACCTGGAATCGATGTTGATCAAACTCACTCGGGCTCCTTGGAGGGTATACCCACGATTATGTGTGGGAGCTTGCACCAGGGTGTAAGTCCATTAAGAAGGTCGTCAGCGTAACTTTTCCACCCTAGCCCCGCCCCTTCTCGTCTCGTTGTTGCAACGTTGGATTTCATCACCAACTTGTGGCTTCGAAATTTGAAGGTATTGTTTGCTTGGTGATTTCTTCCTAGATTTTCTTTACTAGTGTGTGTTGTGTGTTTCTCAAAGTTGACCATAGGATTTTCTTTTCGGAGCTTGTTACTTGTTTACAATTGCTCCCCCACGACGTTCACATAGAATGCAAGGTTTATCTCTGGAACATCCAGATGTTTCACAACCCTTGCATACGGTGACACCTAAGGGTACCCCTGAAGGTTCCCCTCATCAGGCTGAAGTCCCTGTGGTTACTCCACCACAAGAGGAAACTAGTGACATTCCAGTTGTCACTACACCACCTCCACAGGTAGACTGAACTGATTCTCTAGAAGATTTTCAAATTACCAATACTAGAGAGGACTATCACATTCGTCGCGGTGAACGAACTTTTGTGCAATTAAATCCTTTGGAAGAAGCAGTTGTTACATCTTCTGAATCAACCATTGGGCCTTCTTCTGGTGTAGTAGGCCAAGATCCTTTTTGGTCAGGTGATTTACGACGAGTCCTTTTCGATACTGAGTCACCTCCAGTTTACGAAATCAACCCTCTAGTATCTCCTGAGACAGAAACTACACCAGAGACTACTACTTATCGTTTTGTTCTCCCTCCCGAGATGGCCCATCTCGCTAATGCTACGAGTGTCCAAACCGATATTACTGCATCTACTCTTGCTCCTATCAATACCCAGAGAATACCTGATGTCATCCCGACGTTGCCACCCGGTTACCACGCTTTGAATGCATTGTTGAATGCTCCTAATCCAACACCGCCGCAAACCCCAGCTGGTTCTCTAGGTGTTCCTCCTTTTCCTGGGCATCCTATTCCCAGTTTTATTCCGACTCTCCCTCAGTTTCCTTCTGGTAATCCTAATCCTAGTGGCACTATCCCGACTGTTGCAACAAACCCGCAGATTCTTGTTGGTGGACAGGGTGGTATGATTCCTTTTCCTTTTCCTGGACACAACACAGTTACTACGCAACCTACGGTTGGTACACAACTTCCGGGTGGGACTGTACCTACAGTAGGGGGACCGACCTCACCTTTTGGACAAAATATACCTCTTGAATTGGCTCGGTATTGGAATCAGCTTCTACAAAATTTTCCTCAAAATGTTGGGGGGCAGCAAATTGTCCCCGCAGTAGGCCAACTATATCCAGGGGTAACCAATCCTATTTGGGGTTCGGGTCAGACTACTCAACCCCAGGTCCCTACACAAACTCAAGGTTACAATCCTTGGGGCTACTATCCTATTCGACCACCACCGAATCAACCAGGGTCTTCCCTCTACGGACAGTCTGCTTATGGTCCTATTGGTTTGCCGACAGGGCTTCCACCCCAAAGCCATCAGTACCCACAAGTAAACCGACAGTTTCCTTTTCTTGCTACTTTGGATTTGCCAGATTTGTCTAGGATTCTAAATGATCCTATTCGTCACTCTCCCCAATGGCCTGCTATTCCTGCTAAGATTCCATCAGATATTCCAAAATTCGATGGCAAGGCGGGAGAGGATCCAAATAATCGTGTCATGACTTTTCATTTATGGTGCTCGTCCAACTCACTGATGGATGACTCCATTCGTCTAGGTCTTTTCCAACGGACCCTTACCGGTTCGGCTGCGAAGTGGTATATTGAATTGCCACGAGGTTTCTTTTCTGATTTCAACACCCTAGCTATGTCTTTCCTCACACACTACCAGTTACCGATCCATTATGACACTGGGACTGAGATCTTGACTTCTTTCAAACAAACTAAAGGTACTCACATCTCAGATCATATACATGAGTGGAGACGTAGACGACGTCTCATTAAACTTGAACTCCCTGATCAGTTACTGGCAGAATGGTTTACGAAATATTTTCTGAATGAGATTGGTAAAGACATTGCTATGGGTGGTGTTGTTACAGAGGAGCAAGATATAAGTCGCGCTCAGTATCTTGATCTCGTTTATTCACAAATGGGAACACTTTACGATTTACTACCTGAATTACCTTGTCCTGGTACTTCCAGCACTTCAACTGCTCCTGCTGCCTCGCATGCAGTTGATGGTGTGATTGGTACTACTCATACCCACTCACATTCTGTTTCAACTACAACCCCTAAATCCAATTCTTCTAATGTTCAAAGTGCTCCGTCTCCTGCTCCTCCCGCCGGTAAAACCTCTGAAGTGAACGTTGTTCAAACTGCATCGACCGGTAAAAATAAATCAAATAAAGGGAGAGGCAAGAATAAGGAGAGTAAAAATAATAATCAGAATGAGCAAACTAAAACCCCTCCTATTGAAGATCGGGATAAGCGCAAACCACGTTACCCTTGCCTTATCTGTGGTGACGATCACTACACAAAGGATTGTCCTAGACGTGCCGAAGTTAATAAGTTCCTTCAAGGAACGTCGAAACCCTCTACGCCGACAGTCTTGTCCCAACCCTTCCCGTCTCAGCAACAGGCCTCGTTGGTCATCCATGACCAACCCTCTACTTCTATGACATCATATGTTTTGATGTGCACCGGTGATTCTAAGAACAATGACATTGCCATCGCCACTAGAGCCAAATATTATTCTCCATCTAAGGAGAAGGTTGACGATTTACCTCCTGCTTTGGTACAACCATCTCCACTGACTCCACCTACCAACGGTCCTCTTCATCTCGAATGACCGAGCTCTGATACAGTCCTACAACCCCCGAAAGGTGTCGTTAAGAAATCGGCATTCAATCCTCATGCTCGTGCAGCCCAGAACTATAGCATTGTCGAAGATCTGGCCCAAGCACCTTCAGCGATGTCTGCCCTTGAAGTCCTTCAGTCTTGTCCCATGCAACGAAGGGCTCTATTGAAAGATATAGGTGGAATTGATCCTACAGATACGAATCTCATAGTCGTTGACTTGGAAGATCATATTCCAAGGTTACCCCCACAGCTTGCGTTTCAGATACAAGTTGTTGTCGCCGACAAGAACATTTGTCGAACTGTTATTGATGAGGGTACCTCTACGTGTGTAATGTTTTTTACTTGTTGGAAATTCATTGGCTCTCCCCCTTTAAATGAATCACAAAATACTTTGAGAGCCTTCAATGGCTCTGGTTTTAAGCCTTACGGTGTTCTTCCATCATTTCTTGTTACTCTTGAAGGTAAGACTGTCCAGGTTGAAGTGGAAGTTTTCGATGCTCCCCTAGATTATAATCTTCTTCTTGGATGTAGCTCGGTAGATTCTATGCGCGTTGTTGTGTCAACACTTTTCCATGTAGTCTGTTTTCCTCATCAAGAAAAGGTCGTTACGGTTGATCAACTTGCCTTCTTTAATTTCGATACTCGCACTGGAAACGTGTCGTTTATAGCTAAAACCCCACCGGGTTACGAGAATGTTGGAGTCGGTCTTTTAAAAGACTCTTCGTTAATGGGTACTTTCCCCATACCACCCCCACCCGATATTCCACGCCCGTCAGTTGCTTCTATTAATATGATCTCTATTGTACCTCATGAACTTCCTGTGTCTGTCGACCCTTGGATAGTCCCTGATCCTGGAGATCATACTCATTTCGGCGACATCATGTCGTTAAGTCCGGTCGAGACTGCTTATCATGTGATTCAATTGGAAACACCTTCTATACCCTCTATTGATGAGTTGTCTCCTGATCCTTTCTGTGTCATCTTTCCCACTAACGAGATGATCATGTTCGTCATGGCTGACAAACCTTGGGACGATGGGCATCATCGTTCCATATTGTTTCTGGAACAACACACTCTCGAGAATTATCAGCGGATTTCGACTCCGTCGACCGTTTTTGTCATATCAACCGTTCCCGGATCTACACGTGATGTGTTTGTAGAAGGGAACCTCAGTAATATTTATCCCATGATACCCATTGATATTTCAGTTAAACCTGGGATAGTTGAAAATGTTCACATTGGAGCTTCGTGTTCTCCTGAAGAAATTGTCACTTATACTTCCTTGTTTAAATAATTTCGTGATATCTTTGCCTGGAGTTACGAAGAGATGTCGGGTATCGACCCTGCTATTGTTGTCCATGAAATTAAGACATACCCCAGAGCTAAACCAGTCCGGCTACGCCTCCGTCCTGTCCATCCACGTAAAGCGGCAACTATCAAACTCGAAGTCGAAAAACTTCTTAAAGTCGTTTTTATTTATCCTGTGGCTTTGACCGAATGGGTTTCTAACTCTGTACCGATTGATAAGAAAGGTGGTAGTATACGTGTTTGTGTTGATTATCGGGATATTAACAAAGCTTGTCCAAAGGACAATTTTCCAACCCCTTTCATTGACCAGATCGTCGATGACTGTGTCGGCAGTGAAATATTTTCTCTCATGGATGGATTTTTTGGCTATAATCAAATTAACATCGCTCCTGAGGACCAACATAAAACTTCTTTTATTTGTCCTTGGGGTACTTTCACCTATAGGAAACTTCCCTTCGGTCTTAAGAACGCAAGTGCAATGTGTCAACGTGCTATGTCTTATGCGTTTCATGATATAAATCATATCGTTCAACCTTATTTGGACGACTTGCCCGCTCATTCTTTACGACGAGTCGATCACCCCAATCATCTCCGAGCAATTTTAGTTCGTTGTCGGTTCTCTCGCATTCGTCTAACCCTCATAAATGCGTCTTTTGTGTAGAGTCTAATCATCTTCTCGGTTTCATTGTTTCACGTCAGGGGATCCAGGTAGATCCTATTAAGGTTGAGGCGATTCTTAATCTCCCTCCTCCTTCTTCATTGCGACAGTTACAAAGTTTGCAGGGGAAAGCAAACTTTCTTTGTCGATTCATCCCTAATTACGCCGAGATTACTCGTGGTTTTACACGTCTTCTAAAGAAAGGTTCGGATTTTGTTTGGGATAAAGTTGCCAACAATGCTTTTGAAGCTTTGAAGTTGTCCCTCACGAAAGCTCCACTTCTTTTTCCTCCTGATTATAGTCAGGATTACTTTCTTTATCTAGCTACTTCTGAGTATACTATCGGCATGGTTCTCATTCAAGAGGATGATGCACACGATGAACATGTTATATATTACTTGATTCAAAGTCTCACTTCCATTGAAATCAAGTACCAACATGTTGAAATGTTGGCTTTGGCTGTTGTTCAAGCGGTTCAACGTTTTCTCCATTATATTCTCTCCAGGAAAACTATAGTGATTTCACATTGTAACCCCATGCAACATATTTTGACATGTCAATTGCTGGGGGGCAAGTAATCCAAGTGGATTGTCATTCTCCAGGAGTTCGACTTGGAATTCGATCGTGCCACGTCGAAGAAATCCTTAGTTTTTGCTGAGTTAATTTGTGATTTTCCCCACTCTGCCACAGAAAATGTAGCAGTCGATTTGTTACCTGACGAATCACTTTTCCTTATCAGTACTGATGATATTTGGTATGGCGATATCATTATATATCTCCAAACTCAAAATTTTCGGCCTGCTTTGTCTAGCGTCGAACGTCGTCGTGTCCGTTATCAAGCACGTCAATATATTATCCTTGGAGATACTCTTTACCGTCGAGGCATTGACTCTATTTTTCGACGTTGTTTGACTTTTGATGAAGCCGAGAAAGCTTTGAATGACTTCCATTGTGGAGCATGTGGTGGTCATATGTCTGGGTATGCTACTGCCCAGAAGATCTTACGTGCAGGATATTTTTGCCCTTCCTTGTTCAATGACTGCATTATTGTTGTTCAGAAGTGTCATGCCTGCCAGACCTACAATCAGAAAATTTGGTCGCATCCTGCTCCCCTTCATCCTGTGGTCTCAGTTGGTCCTTTTGCAAAATAGGGCATTGATTTCATGACATGTCACCCTCACTCAGCCGGGGGGCATGGTTATATTATTGTAGCTGTTGATTATTTTACAAAATGGGTCGAGGCGATGCCAACATTCGATAATACCGGAAAGACTACAACGTTATTTCTTTTCAACCATGTCATAGCACGTTTTGGTGTTCCTCAGGCTATCGTTACCGATCACGGTAGTCATTTTAGGAATTTTATGATGTCTGAACTTACGAAGAAGTTAGGTCTTCATCATGATAGCTCAACACCCTATTATCCGCAAGCTAATGGCCAGGTCGAAGCAATCAATAACGTACTTATAACTATGATTCGACGGATGATAGGAATTCATAAAACCAGTTGGCACACGATGTTGTTTTCAGCATTGTGGGCATATCGGACATCTGCTAAATCCACTATGGGGTTTACGCCTTTTCGATTAGTCTATGGCATGGAAGCCATTCTTCCAATAGAATGTGAGATACCTTTATTGAAGCTAGTTGTAGAACTCTTACCCAATACTTCTGCGGAAGAGGAACGTCTGTTGTATTTGATGCGATTAGATGAGACCCGACATGATGCCACTTTAGTAATAGAAGCCCAAAAGAAACGTTTTAAGGCACAGTATGACAAGCATGTCAAGCCTCGTGTCTTCTCTGAAAAAGATCTTGTTCTTCTATATGAACAAGATAAATATGTCTTAGGAGCTGGGAAATTCGAACCAATGTGGCGTGGTCCTTACATTGTTCGCAAAGTTTTGGACAAAGGAGCATATGAGCTGGTTGATTATGATGGTATACCTTTGAGTGAACCCGGGAATGGGTTGTACTTGAAGAAGAACTATGCATAAGTTATTTGTGCAGAAGTACTTTTATTTTTATGTATCATACTTTGTGTGTGTTACTTTTAGTTTGCTTTTGACGTTATTTGGTCTCTGCCCTTACGTGACGTTGTGTTTGATTGCCAGATGTCGGAGTATTCGCTACCTTATATTGGCTTCGCTGATGGTGCTAGCCGTAGTACTCGGAACCTAGATTCCGCTGCATGGGCAATCTATGCCCCAACAAACGAACTTATATCTTTACGAGGTGTATGTCTTGGCTGTGCAACCAACAACATTGACGAGTATAGCATCGTTATTGAATTATTGGTTGATGCTATCTCTCTTGGAATTCGTCACTTGGTTGTGCGACTCCACTCACAGCTTGTGGTACTATAGTTAAGTAATGTCTACTCTATTTGAAGTCCTACTTTATTACGAGTGTATTTGCGAATTCGCCTCTTGGAACGGTATTTTTATTACATTGAATATCAGCATATTCCTAGACGTCTTAATACATTAACAGATGCATTGGCTAATTATGTATTGGACAAACATTTGTACAATTTATAAATCAAACACATTACAATTCACACAATGTAAAGTAAACCGGTAGAAGTCGTCTGTATATATATAACGATCAAAAGAGTTTGTTTTTACAAAAGTTTGTCCGAAGACCAAAATATCAAAACTTGAAGCTTATAGCTTCTACAAGGTGACATCACGGATGACATTCATAGTAACACACTACTTCCCTAGCCACTCTACGGAGTAGTCGACCCATAGCTACAGAAACTCCTACAGTGTGACATTGATCGCGTCGTGGAATCTCTTCCAGAGTCATATCTGGAATGTCGGTTGTCAGGCCCTCTAAATTCTGCTCCACTGTCAGATAATCCTCGGCATACTGGGGTACTACTGTTGTTGCCTCTCCTCGTCGTTGGATAGGAGAAGAGCCAGCGGGTCTATATGATCCAACATTTGTGTTATCAACAAATATTTGGTGTTAGTCTTCGGATAAATCTATAAAACAAAAACATTTAAATATGATGAAAATTCAAAAATATTTAAAAAAGAGAAAATTTGTGTACTTATTACCGAGGTCTCCCCACTGAGCGTCCTCAGGCAGTGCTAGATCCGGATCTCCTCACAAATCCAACCCGGCATACGCGTAGTCGTCGACCAGTCAAAGAAAATATCGTCATATTTGACGATTGGTCCTGCCACATGTCGGGCCATGAGTCGACACCACCGCAACATCCTCGAATCTCTAGGACCCGGAAGATCCCACTCAACCTGTAGTCTAAACACAGGGACTCTCTCCAGGAAGAAAGACACTAACAACGATCCATAACCAAATTTTTTTAGTTCTCCCCGCCTGCACTTAGTCAGCTTTTTTTTTATACTGCGCAATACTGCATCGGCCCAGTTAAATACCCAGGGCTCAGTACACTTTATGGCATACTGGAAATATCTCTGCAATTCCATATGGGGAGCGACACTTCCATCTATCCGAGCAATCGTAAAGAGAATAGTGCAGAGAGTCAAGTCAGTTACTCCCCAGATTGCCACCTTCCCTTTCTTTCTTTCGGCTTCTGGTACACAATATTGGTTGCAGTATTCACTCATTTTCAAACCGCCACCTCTGTTTCCGATAAGACTGACATAGGACCCACGCCTGGATAATCCGGTCAAGAAATATATGTCCTCGATGTCAATAGATAATGTCTGAGCTCCCACAATGATAACGGACTTGGGCTCTCATGCCCGGGATATGGAAGTATTTTAAGAGACCACAATCTCTTAAAGCAGCTATGGTTGGAGGGTGATTTTTGGCATTTGAGTTATCCTCCTCGTGTTCTCGTTCTCGCCACTCGAGCACCATGTTTGTGGATATTTACCTGCATAAGAAACATACAAACATGATTAATGATCTTATTCATGAAGAAAATATTTTCTATTGGCTAAACGTTTCAAAAAAATTTGGGTTTTGCGTTGTTCGCAGGTGACTTATTATGCATAGTGTGAACTTCTCGCAGGCGGCTTAAGGCCCACCTACGAGAACGATTCATTCTCGCAGGTCCCGTATGGGCCACCTGCGAGAATGTCTCCACGCAAAAAGGGTTCAAAAAACTAACTTAAAACTGAATTTTTAACCAATGGAATCAAATTTTTAAACCATGAAAAGATCAGGAATGAAGAACTTACCAGGATGTTGCTGACAGTACGTCAAATGGTCTCTCGTCGCTTTTGGAAATAGACACCGAACGTAGAGGGTAAAATGAGGGTTTTTGGAACTAAAGGGTAAAAGTGTGAAATGATATGGTAAATTTGTTTATTCACTCATTTTAATAACTTTTTACTATATCAAATGTGGGTTTTTTATGTTTATTTATTATTTAAACCTAATTACTAATGTGAAAATGAGTGAAATGACTTGCAGAGGCGAAACATGGATGATTATGGACAAAAATTTTTGCTGGTGTGGTGTGATTTTGATTGTTTGTTATGGTTTTTACATAAAACCTCGAGCGCCTTTTGTCCGTTCTTGCGCTTGTGAAAAACATAAGAACGTGATCGAGCGTCGTTTTATC
>JZKD02S1693542.1:617209-653469 GCA_000966675.3 Picea glauca | reverse complement strand
ATATGAACAATCCAGGTAAAGAACATTGGGAGGTAGTAAAGTGGATTCTCAGGTATTTGAGAGGTACTACTACACATGCATTATGTTTTGGAGGTTCAGACACTTTTCTACAGGGCTATGCTGATTCAGATATGGCAGGTGATAAAGACAACAGGAGGAGCATCACAGGGTATGTTTTTATTATAGGTGGAACAACAGTAAGTTGGATTTCGAAACTGCAAAAGCTTGTTTCACTTTCAACCACAGAGGCAGAGTATGTTGTTTCTACAGAGGCTAGTAAAGAGATGATTTGGTTACAAAGGTTTATGGAAGAATTGGGAAAGAAGCAGGAGAATAGCAGGTTGTACTGTGACAGTCAGAGTGTCATTCACCTTGCAAAGAAATCAAACTTCCATTCGAAGACTAAGCATATACAGTTGAGGTACCACTTCATACGATCCTCCTTGGACGATGGACAATTGAAGCTAGAAAAGATACACACTAGCCAGAGTCCTGCAGACATGTTAACAAAGGGAGTAACCAGGGAGAAACTGAGTTCTTGCTCAGTTTCAGTTGGTCTTCAAGAATGAAGATGAAGATGAGAAATTTGCCAGGTCCAAGAAGGTTCAAATTCCAGCATATATAGCAGTGGTGGAGTTGTTGAGATCAGTCTCCAAGTGGGAGATTGTTGGTTGTGGAGCCTGATTATCTTCCTGATTTAGAGGTCTTTTACTTTCATTCATGTTTATACCCCATGAAGTATTTACACCCTAGAAGTATGTACACTCTTCCACGCAGGGGAGTGCAGAGGGGGGGTACCCCCTCTGCGGGGTCCGGGGGGGCTATCCCCTCGATTAGGGGCTCTGGGAGTAAGCGAGCCCCCAGCAAGGGTTCGCAGGCGAAGCCCCCGAAGCAAAAATTGCCTTGTAAAAGTATATTGTAATTTCATTGTAAATCTGGACCGTTCATTATAAGGTTGTAGATCTAACGATAGAGATTATATTAGGGTTTTTTTCCCTAGAAGGCAACCCTCTTTTATGAGGGAAATGTATTGCGGCTATGTACGTTGGCAAGTATTGTATTCTGAGAGAGGAGATTGTGAGAGAAATAAGAGGAAGTTACAACGGGTTTTGTTGTAGGTTGTATCCCTTCATTTTGTTGGATAATAATAAAGAAATGACCTGGCAATTTATCTGGTGGACGTAGCCCACACTGGGTGAACCATGTAAATCTATGTCTCTCTTGTATTGTGTATCTTCTATGTTTTGTTTCCGCATTTGTTTTATTTTATTGCTCCGCGGTCCTGTTTTTCTAACACATATGCTGGATAATAATAAAGGAAGGACCTGGCAATTTCTCTGGTGGAGGCAACCCACACTGGGTGAACCACGTAAATCTGTGTCTCTATTGTATTGTGTATCTTCTATGTTTTGTTTATGCATTTGTTTTATTTTATTTCTCCATGGTCCTGTTTTTCTAACAGTGTGCATACTTAATTTTATCTTAGTGCTCTGGGTTATTTCCCTCACGGGAGGGCCCAGTAAACTGTGAGAATGTAGGGAGTCGATTCTATGTAAGTATGTAAGTATGTGTGAGAGTGGAGTGGTATTATTTTTTTTTATTGAGACTAGTATAGTTTGGTTGCATAATTCAATGAGTGTGTGTCTTCATTGTTCTATTGTCAAAGAATATTGTTGTGTGTGTGTTGCGTGGAGGAATTACCATTTATTTCAAAGATATCGCTTGATCTATGAGTTGTTGTTGAGAATTCCAAGGGAAACTATGAAAAATAATAGTCGCTACCTGGAGGAGTCGCCAAAGAAAGAGTTGTTGTCACTCACAATTAGATTTAGCATCATGGTAGCTGGTGAATGAATCCGTGAGCATGTTTTGAAATGGTGTTGTCTACAAAGAAATCGATATATCATTGAATTTTTAGAGGCTTGTGTTCGCCTTTGAGGAGTATGGCTTCCTTATTTTAGTCGACAAAGTCATCACTTGTAATGTTGTCATAGCATGGGAGCCATGTGCATCTCGAATCTCAACGTTGTTTCTTCTATTTTGCTTTGACTTTCTATTTTCTGCAAATTTTTTGAGTAATCGTAGTTAAATTTAACTGCCAATAGACCAAGCTCGACGCCAAAATCAAGATGTCAATAGAAAATTATATAATTCCACTATGAGGAGGTACAAGCGCAAACTCAATGAGTTCGGTCGAGAAGCTCTCTGGATTCCATTGGATCACTCTTTGGATCCAATGACAACCTCTCATGGACATGTGCAGACTTTATTGCTCGTTGTGCAACAGAACCATGGAAAGATACACGTGAAATGATGATGTAGTCCAATCTTTTGACTGATATGCAGTGAGACTTTTTCGATGGGAACCCATTCCATTGAACAACAAATTTTCTGGTTGGAGTTGCGTGGATTTGTTTTCTACATGGATCTTGAATATTCAAGATTTATAGTGTGGATATATGGTTTGTGCTCTGTAAAATTAAATGTTGCAAAAATAGTATAGTCCAAAACCAACTATAGAACATGGTAATATAACTTACGTTGGTGTGTGCAGAAACCCCGACCTTGCCACAAGTTGGTCACTAGTTTGGTTATGTTTACAACGTTTTATAAAATTGATGGGTCTTGTTGTTCTTCAGGCTTCAAGAGCATCCATTACAAGTTAATTTTTATGATATCCTTGTGTGATAGACAGGTCAAGTTGTATGATCAACTTTTGAACACATTCAGTATCCAAACCACCTTCCTAGCAACTTACGGATAACCGAAAGCGAAATATCCGACAGATGGTGGTAGGTCCATAGAGTGGTTTATTACTTGACATATTTTATCGCAGAAGCCCCGACGAGCCAAGTTTTTCAATATTGTTGATCTTGCAAGTTCGTTAATGATGGTCAGAGGTGTTTATGTTTTAAATGAATGAAATGGGAAGCTCGAGAGTGTGAAGAAGAGAAGAGAGAAAATCGGGAAGTTCAGAGTGAGTGCAAGTGCTGAGGAAGACCAGTCAGACTATGTGAATTATATAAATTCACTTTGTATCATAAGTTTTGTAAAGAGCGTTATGTAATTGTGAACAATGTTGTAATGACTGTAATGTAAGCAGTAAGGGAGGGTATTGGAAATAATGCTTACATTAGTAATTAGTTGGAGTCTATTTGAGTTTGTTGAGAGATTCTCTCAACAAACGTGTCCAAGTTTAGAATAATTTGGATCTCACAACAGATCCATGAATGTATTTATATTTTATGTATTAGTAATGAAAAACAAGTTTTGTGTGCATACTTAATTTTATCTGAACCAATGACTTCTGCAATATTTTATGTGTTGGGTACCTTACCAACAAGACTTTTAATACCAATACTTGATACTTGGCATATCTCATGCATATTTTCTAAACTCCTTTGGTGACCTCTCATTTGTAACTTTACATAAATTTATATGGCTTCCTCAATCCATTATCAACTGGGTGATTTCTATTTGTAACGTCCCATTCATAATTCAACGTGTTTTCCTAAAGGAGATTCACATTGCCACAATTACCGTGCTCTCAATGCAACTACAAATGGAATAATATGCCTTTGCAAAGAGACTCATATTCCTCTGTTATCAATGCTCGGTCTTAATATGTTGTTTTATTTCTTTCACAATCGGTGCCCAACTAGGAATTCAAGCCATCAATTGAGGAACATAGCATTCATTTAACTTACAAAGGTAATTACTCTGACATGCCTTCCATCAATGCTCAACAAATTGGCACATCAATTTCAATACCTGATCTAGGAAAATTTATATTAACCATACCAATACCACAACTAAATTTAATTCTCTTGTCTTCATTTGACTTCAGACTCACTTCTTACTCAACGCTATTTCAATTTTTTGTTCTCTCTATAACAACAAGAAAATCTTTAATCACAAATCCACATTCTTTATTTGTGCCACAATAATTAGAGCATCTCCATTCGATTATTATTTTTCCACTTTGATCTATGTCTTCAACACAGACTTAATTTCCCTTTTTTCCACTCACACAGGCGTCTTCCCTTTAACAAGTTACAATCTCGTTCTACAGGGTTAAATTCACACATAAACCCTCGATTAAATATTCAGCTTCAATTTTCATTCAACCTCTCTACAGTAACCTTGTATTCCTGTAACTATCACCTCTTAACATGCACAAACCTTGTGAGACCATTCACTCACATATAAATACTCTATACTTTGGCCCAAATCATATATAAATCCATTCAAACCTTCATTTACAGTCATTCATTCACACAGATTGATTGTCTTCTTGTTAAGACTTCATGCACAAGTTAGTTACTTCTCTATAATCAACATCTATCAAACTAAAACACATTTCACACAGACTGTGTAAGAGTAAACACATAGTAATTGATGAATTTATCTGCTCATTAAACAATAAAATTGTACATGCTTAAAAGATCCTAATGTACTCTTATATGGCCAAAACCTTTCTTCTAATTCCAACTAAATTGAACCTCATCTTTCCCTCCAACTTACATATTTATGCATCACATATGACATTTCCAACACACCAACAAACTCTTGAATTCATGCTAGTTGTTTCTATTTTTAGAACTGGATCTTTATCCCTATAGTGACTCACTAAAACAACTTCCTACAATCTTGAAACTCGTTCCTAGGTCTCTTTATGACTCCATTGAATACTTCCTTCAAACAAGGACTTAGTTACAATGACTCATAACTTTGACTGAAACCTAACCATATCTTAGAACCTTCTAAATCTATGCTTGTAAACTTTGAATATTTTCCAAAATATTTTACAATAGAAACCTCTTCTTGGGAAAACATTGAGACCCTTGGTCTACTCAATATTTAGACTTGTCAATGAGAGAAAATGCTCCTACATCAGATAGTCATTTCCATCAAACAAATTGTTGCAGATGTCCAACAACTGTTTTCTATTTTGACCATTTGATTGGTATACTTCCAGGTAGAAGGCATAATTATTTTCATCGTGGTAACTTTGGAAAGCTCTCCAAAAATAAGGATGTCCATCCCCTATCATGTTGGTGGGTTCCAATGATGAAGGAGGTCTCTAATTTGGCGATGTAGACATGTATTTGTTACTTGGTTACTGCATGTTTTGATGTCAATTTCATTCCATCTGCATAATCCTACTCTATAATTCATTGGTGGTCATTTGCAACTGTTGTATCTTCTCCATAAGACTAGAAATGTCATGGAGTGTAAGGATCAAAGGCAAGAGATCCTTTTTTCTTGTGATCAGTCTTGGCCATAGGGAGGTTTAATACATCTTGTTTCCTAAGAGATTTCAATTCTCATTAATATCCTTGGTATTGATCTTGGCATCGGCTAGAGTTGTAGGCTTAGTAGAATGGGGGAAGAAGCCAAAATTTCCCTGGAAGGGATTTAGGTAATACATCAAGATGGTGTTTGCAATTGATTGATTAGTCTGAGGAATATCCTGCAAATTTTGTCAAATATTTTTTCAAATTCATTAATGGTTTAATTTTCATTTCTACTAATGTTAGTCAAAGCACTCAAAATTAGTCGAACATCTTTCTTTTCCAACGAGTTATCAAAGAAAACCTTATGGCATGCTTGAAAATAATTTATGCCATTATCAAGTAATGATAAAAGACACTTTCTGGAATCCTTTTTTATCGACAAAGAAAATCATTTATATAAAACATACAAATGAAAAATTCCCAGAGTGGTGATATGTTACATGAACACATCCCAATTCTCTCTTGCACCAATAACATTATCACCATGTAATGTAGGGAATTTCTCCAAAGAAAATGGAAATTCATGATGATAACCTGCAATACCATAAAAATCAAATGGTTTGAAAGTATCTGCCAACCACAGAGCAACCACTTGAGTTAGAGGACTTGAATGAAGAAATAATCATTTTATATCATATATAAGTTCAATTCCTATGTGATTATTTACTTTTCTTGCCTAGAGCTTATGCTTCCTTCTATTATAATCAAGCTTGAGTTCAGGAACAAGACAAAGTATACCTTAAGAGTTCCTTCTTGTAGAGTACCTTTTTTTTCTATTTAGATTCGTTGGATTCACCAAATGAGACAATCAAGTTAGAAATAATAATATTCTTATCAAGATACAATACAAATAACTTACCCAAATTGGCGAGATGATGTCATCAAAAGAAAAAAAATAAACCCACAAGGTCCTCCTCAACAACAACACCAAAAAATCTTACCGCTCAAACTAGCAACTTTTGTAGAGGTGCTAGTGTGGGTAAGCATAACATGGGAAATGCACCACTGTCACCTTAGCAAAATATCCCCTTCACTTTAGGACAACTCCTTGAAGCCATGAGGGCTATACCAATCATTAAAAACAACATGTATAGTACCTTTTGGTATCTCATGACAAGTCACTTGAAACTACACACTTTATTATATGGTTAGATAAACCAGTGCCAAAGTATCCAAATTCCTTCATAATATTTGACCAAGATTTAATGAAATAAATACTACAATATTGTTGGTTTTGGAGCTTGATTATCTTCCTGATTCATAGGTCTTGTTTCAGCTATGTTTAGATCCCATTTCTTGACAGGGGGCTTTCATCCCCACATCTATCACTAGGGAGGGTGGAAAAAATATTTTGGAGCCCCCCCCTAGTGGGGGTTCGAGGGAAATGCCCCTGAAGAGAATATATTTTGAAAATTGCCTTGTAAAATATTGTAATTTCATAGTCAATCTAGATCGTTCATCATTAGGTTGCATATCTGATAGTATAAGTTATGTTAGGGCTTTTTTCCCTAAAAAGAAACCCTCTTTTATGTATGAGGGAATTTATTTGTAGTGATATATGTGAGTGAATATTGTATTTTGAGAGAGGAGATTGTGAGAAAAGAAGAGGAAGTTACAACGGGTATGTTGTAGGTTGTATACCTTTATTTGTTGGACAATAATAAAGGAAGGTCTGGAAATTTCTTTATACCACATTGGGAAGAAAGAACATTTGAACAAAAATTGAAGATCTCCCAAGAAACAAGGAGATGGATAACAAGAGAAAAACCAGGAAGCAAATGTGTTACAAGATTCTTTGATTCTTTCTTTAGATAATATTATTGATTCTTGGGTATTAGATTCAAGGGCTTCATTTCATGCCACACTCCATAGGAAATATTTTCAAGATTATGTTCAAGGTGATTTTGGACAGGTTTATTTGGGTGATGATGAACCATGTAAAATTGTTGGAATATGTAAGGTACAAATAAAGTTAAAGAATGGAAACCAATGGTTACTAAAAGAGGTGAGACATGTTTTATATTTTAAAAGAAGACTAACTTCTACGGGGCATTTGGAAAGTGAAGGTTGCGTATCTACATTTACAGAAAATGCATGGAAGGTCACTAAATGATCACTAGTAATAGAAAAAGGAGAGAAGGTAGGTAAATTGTATTTATGTATTGGTAATGTTGACTCGTATATGTCTTTAGCTTCTACACGAGTGGATGCAAAATTGTGGCACAATAGGCTTGGATGCATGAGTGAGAAGGGGATGTAGATACTCCACAAAAGGAATTTGATGTCAGATCTTAAACAAGTTGATTTGGATTTATGTGAGCATTGTGTTTATGGAAAACATAAGAGAGTCAAATTTCTCAAAGTCGGGAAGGAAAAAAAAGAGTGAAAAGTTAGAGCTTGTGCATATAGATGTACAGGGACCAGCTCAGGTATCATCTCTTGGTGGATCTCATTATTATGTTACTTTTATTGATGATACGACTAGGAAAACTTGGTTTTATTGCATTCGACAAAAAAATGATGTTTTTGACACTTTTAAGAAATGGAAAGCTTTGGTTGAGAATGAGACAAGAAAAAGGTTGAAGTGTCTCAGATCATATAATGGAGATGAATATTGTAGAAAGGATTTTGATAATTACTATTCATACCATGGGATTCATAGAGAGAAGAAATTTCAAGGAACAGCACAAGAAAATGGTGTGTTAGAAATGATGAACAAGACAATTATGGAATGTGCAAGGAGTATGAGATTGCATGTGGGGTTGCCATTACATTTTTGGGTAGATGCTATAGATATTGTTGTTTACTTGATAAACAAAGGGTTGTCAAGCTCATTGGATGGTGGCATTCCAAAGGAGGCATGGAAAAGTAAAAAGGTAAACTTCTCATTTCTAAAGACTTTTGGTGTGAAGCATTTGTCCATATTGATAAAGAAAATAGAACAAAACTTGAGGCAAAATCCAAGAAGTGTACCTTTATTGGGTATAATGTTAATGGTTTTGGTTATCACTTACGGGATTATGAAAATCACAAAATCATTAGGAGTATAGATGTGGTATTCAATGAAAAGGTCATGTACAAAGATCACTTGTAGGGAAAGAAACAAGAAAAGGAAAACACATAATACATAGTGCTTGATGAAATAAAAGAAAACATGAAATTCCAAAGGTTTTGGAAAATCAAAATGTACAACAACAGGAGTAACAAACACCTCAAATTCATGCAAGTGTTTTTATAATATACACTAGGTTAAGTAGACCCCCTGAACGATACTCTCATTCATTGTATTATTTATTGTTGACTGATTCTGGTGAACCAAAAAGTTATGAAAAGGCAATGCAGGTAGACACTAAAAAGAAGTGGGAGCAAGGCATGAAAGAGGAAATGGATGCCTTGGTAAATAACCAAACTTGGGACTTGGTTTAGTTTCCAAAAGTAAAAAGAGAATTGCAGAATAAATGGGTTTACAGGTTGAAGGGAAAAGATGGAGGAAAAAAGGGGTACAAGGCCAAACTTGTTGTAAAGGGGTTTGCACAAAAGAAAGGTGTATATTTTGATGAAATATTTTCTCTTGTTGTTAAAATGACTATCAATTAGGAGTAAGGATGAAGACACTCATAAAATGGCATTCAAAACAAGATATGGGTAATATGAGTTTGTAGTGGTTCCCTTTGGTTTAACAAATGAACCAACTACATTCATGAATCTTATGAATAGTGTTTTTTGAAAGTATTTAAATAAATTTGTTATTGTCTTCTTCGATGACATTTTGATTTATTTTAAATAAAAAAAGGAACGTGAAAAGAACTTGCACTTACTTTTGAAGATATTGAGACAACTTTAGTTATATGCCAAATTAAGAAAGTGTGATTTTTATGAAATGGAGATTCAGTATTTGGAACATATCATTTTCGAGAAAGGAAAAATAGTGGATCCAAAGAATATTGAAGTCATAATGGATTGCCCCCCTCCAAAAAATGTTTTGGAAACAATATCGTTTATGGATCATGCTAGGTACTACATAAGGTTCATATAAGTATTTTCCTAAATTGAATATCCAATCGCCCCCCTTAAGAAAAAGGGAAATAAGTTTGAATAAACACAATAATGTGAGGAAAGTTTTCAATTTCTAAAGAAACTCCCTACAAGTGGACCAATCCTAAAAATAATAAATCTAAATGAATATTGTGTCGTATACATAGACACTTGTATAGAAGGAATTGGTTGAATCCTCACACTAGAAGGTTATATTGTGTGTTATGAATCTCTAAAACTAAAAGAGCATGATACAAATTATGCCACTCATAATTTAGAGCTTGTTGTTATGGTGCTCGCTGCAAATATGTGGAGGAACTACTTGGTAGGTAGAAAATTTGAGATAAGAACATATCATAATGGCTTGAATTAATTATTTGATCAACCAAATTTGAATGTGAGAGAAGCAAAATGGCTAACATTCCTTTGTGAGTTTGATTTTGATATCAAACACATAAAAGGAAAATAAAATAATGTTGCATGTGCAATGAGTAGAAGGATGCATGCAATGCAAATATCAACAATCAACATATGTGAATCATATTTAAGGAGTAGAATTGTCGAAGCCCTCATAGTAGATGACTATTATTTTTAGGTAAGGGAGGGGTTGAAGTAGGAAAGGATGCAACAAAACTATCAATGATAGTACATACAAAATATGGTATTCTCCTTTACAAGGATCAAATATATGTTCCTAAGTATCTAGAGTTGAGGAAGATCGTTATGTATGAGATGCATAATGTACCATACTAATCATCCAAGATATTAAAAAAGTCGCAACAATGAAAAAGAAATATCATTATCCTTGGATGAGGAAATATGTTGTTGAATACATTTCTAGGTGCCTAAATTGGTAGAAATCCAAGGTTGAACATTAACATTCAACAGGGTTGTTGTAATCAATACCTCTTCCAAAACAGAGAAAGGGATGTTGGAACATCAAGTGTTGATGGTTCATCACACATCTCTCAAGTTGCGGTCGACCTACATCTAGATTCAGTCGGGCGATCAACCAACACACTACATCAGTTGGTCGAGTATTCAATGTGCCTTTCGGTCGAACAGTCGACCAACAGTCGGAGATAGTCAAGTGGGGGATCAACCAGCCCAACAATTGACTATGAGTTGGACGGATAGTTGTTCGGGTTGAGCATCCTTGTCGAGCCAACTTGACTTTGTGGATTTGGTAGAGTCAACTCTAACAACCGATGGTTACATGTGGACAAGATCTTACAAATTCCATGGAAGTTAGTTAGATATTGAGGCAATAATAGCAGACCCCTTGGGTCATTATTCTTATGGCAATCAGGTGATCGAATTGATATCATATAGAGATATCAAAGTCCAATATGCATTGTGATGTTCTGATCATAGTGCACTTTGTTTAAGTGTTGTAACGGTGTCTTTAGACACCACCTCTGTCTTGAAAATTTTGATTTATCTTCGATTATATACAGAAGTGTTTATATGTTTTCATCACTAGTTCCACCCCTTTCCCCAACATGGTATCAAAGCCAATGGTTTAAAACATCGATCTGTTATCTACAAATCTTGTTGAGTCAGATATGTTGTGTGATTGACTCTAGACTAGTGGTTTGTTAATTGGAACCTATTGAGGCCTCAATAGCTCCCATTAATTTTTTACAAAAATAAAGGGGCCCCCATTTGAATTTTAGAAAACTCTGCTTTCATTTTCTTTTGTTTTTTCTTTCTTGATTTGAAAAGATRTTTTCCTTTGGTATTCGGTTTTTCGTGTTCCTTATCCTCGATTGCTTAGCTTATCTTTCATGAGATGAGGATTTTGGTGAGTTGGCTTATCTRTGTGGTTTGAGTCTTTTGGCTCACTRGTTGTCCAACAACGCTTGCATGTTCATCTTAACTTATTCAAGTTGATTCCATGTCTTGATTTGCCTAAARTTKTATTAACATGATGTTTCAACAMTTTCACAARTTTTGRCTTTCATGCATAAATGAGCTAGTTGGRCATTTTAAGATCAAAATAATTTAACTAAACACTAAAWWWTTTTAAAGATTTAAATCTATATYTTGAAAGAATATATATTKATCTGKATTTGGATAATGTATTAAATTTTACGAGCATTAAACTTTTGTTAAAAAATCATRTTATGTTAGTGATTTCTATTCAATTAAAATTCAAGTTTTAAGATAATTGATACGGCCTTAAAATAAGATATATCCAAGTTTGRTGGTGAGCAGATAATTTTGGATTTAAGCCCCGCATTGATTGATTATGATATTAAACATCATGGATAAGATCGTAATGAAAGATTTTGCTCTAGTGTTTTATTTGGAAAACCATACYATTTTGCTATATTAATAGGGMAATTGCTAAASTTCTTGTGGGCATTCTCTTGATCGCTTATTTACAGGGTAGGGTAGGAAGAGATCAGATTGGAGTCCARAGCGTAAAGAAAGCTAAAACGTAGGGTTTGTACTTTTTGGTTTTAACAWSATATTTAAAAGATAAGGAAGGGATGAGAGAATCATACAATAGAGAGGATGRATGGAAA
The DNA here is from genome assembly GCA_000966675.3 of Picea glauca. Classification (NCBI taxonomy): domain Eukaryota; kingdom Viridiplantae; phylum Streptophyta; class Pinopsida; order Pinales; family Pinaceae; genus Picea; species Picea glauca. Next base: position 641,606 of record JZKD02S1693542.1, on the reverse strand, counting down.
TAGTTTAAAAATGTTAATTTTTTTCATTTTTAYTTTAGATTTGATATTCAGTTTCATTTAGTTTAGTCTAGTCTAATTTTATTTTTATGTTAGTTTTAATTTTTAATTTAGTTTTTGTTTTATTTTGGATTTTAGTCACTTTTAGTTTAGTTATTTTGTTTTAATTTTAGTTTAGTTTTATTTAGATTTTAATTTATTTTATTAAATTTTTTATATTTAGTTTTATTTTTTGAAGTTTAGTGTAATTTAAATTTTATTTTTAATCTCTTTAGCCCTTTATTATATTTAGTTTTTATTTTATTTATTAATATAGTTTTTGTTTAAATAATTATTTTAGTTCTATTATTATATTAGTTTTTTTAGTTAAATTAAGTTTGATTTTATATTTTTTTGGTTTAGATTTAGTTTCTAATTTTTATTTTATTTAGTTATAAAAATTCTTCACAAATTTTATGGTTTTAATGACAGAGATTTTGGAGGCATAGGTATAAGATCATGGCGAAGAAACAAACTTAAAAGGGTTATAAAAGGAGCATGAGTACAAAAGGATTTAGTTATTTCTTGAATAAAGATTTTGTGTTGGAAGAAGGTTTGATATTTTTATCAAGCTTATTTGAAAATGTGTTTTCTTTTGTAGGGTTTGAAATGAAGTATTTAAACCTTTTATTTTGATCAAGTTTAGATAAGTTTTTTAAAGACCTCAGTCAAAGTTATTCAAGTCAAGTAAAGTTGATGTTATCACAATTTTGTTAGTCATTTGCTAAGTCTTTTGCTTGGACATTATGAGAATTATTTTGGTGTACACCAAACGATTATGTATCAGATGAATAAATGCATCATCTATTAAGATTATTTTTATGATTAATCTTTGGTGTATTTGGGCATATAAAGTACCTAGCTCCATGAATTCTTTATAATGAGCTTGATCACTTATTATTCATATTTTTTTATATATGCTCTACATATCTTAATCTCTCAGTCAACAGAAACTAAGCTTCTATATGTCAAGATCATATCTTACAATACTACAACTTTTCTTTGACTTGGTGTAGATATAGCTGTCAAAATTTATTCTTAGTAATGGTGGTTACTATGCTTTATAATTCTTCGGATTAAGAATTCTTTCTAAAATCTTAAGAATTAATCTTTACATCTACACATAATTAAACGTTGCTCTCAATTGAGATAGGATCAGTAGATAGGATTTATTTTCTGGAAATTTAGGATCATTTAGATAAGAGCTTAAATGATTAAGTCTATTTTCGAAGAGAAAATTTATTGAGTGGCAAACCAAGCCCGTGAAATCGGTTGGAAACTACCACCCCAAATGAAAAACAAGTCTAATTGGGACTTGTGATCAGGTAGTTATCCCTTGGATCAAGAGGGAATTTTCCCACCTGTCAACATAACCTTTGAAAATAGAATTTCTATCTAGATATCAAAGATGGCTTCAAAGATTAATCTTGTTTTTATGAATGGATCAAATTATGCACTATGGGCACCAGATATGGAAACCCTACTGAAGAGAAAAGGACTGTGGCAATATATGAAGATTGTGATTCCAGATCCAACAGACAACCAGGGGAATTTGGTTGTTGATGGCAAGAAGGATGAGGTTGTAGGGGTCACCACGACCTATATCTCGCAGAAGATTTGATTTCACCTCAATGAAATCAACTTCCCTCATCAAGTCTGGAAGAAACTAAAGTCATTGTTTGATTGAGTCGACGAGAGCCACGTCATGCAATTGGAGAAAGAGTTGATCTCTCTCTATCCTCATTCTTTTGACATAATGGAGGACTACTTGGCACATGCCAAAGAAGTCCAGTTGAAATTGGGTGAATGTGGAAAGAACTATCAAAAGAAATATGGACAACTCATCGAGTTGGTCCTGATGAACTTAAGAACAACATTCAACGTGTCTGTGTCAACTTTCTGTACCAACTAGAAAGCATGCAAGGAATATGGTAAGGATTACACCTTTGAAGATTTGTATGGTATTTTGATTACTAATCAGCACAGACTGCTTGAAGAAGGAAAGCTTGGTGGTAAACACCATGCCCACTTTCTCAAGGGAAAGAGAAAGATGGATCCCAGGGATAGAATACAATTCTATGCCTCTACATAGAAACCTGCATATCGCGACTAGAAACCTAAGGGACGGATACATGTGCCCCAATGAAATCGAAAGAAGAATATCTGTCAGTATTGTGGAAAGACTTGACATGTGGAGAAAGTTTGGTATAAGAAGTGAGACAATTTAGAAGATAAGGTTAAACTCCTTGAAGGAGACGTTTCTTATCTCGGTCAACCCACTGATAATTTCACCTTTCAAGTCGGAACTTCTCAGGCCTTAGTGTCTCATTCTGTGCATAACAAATGGGTAGTTGACTCTAGGTGCACTCATCACATGGATAAGGATGCCTCATTGTTCACGTGGTTGGATGAAGCTAAGGAGAGGAAAATCTATTTTTTTATGATTTTGCTCTGGATATTGTTGCTCAAGGTGATGTTACCTGTCGACATGGGAAGATTGTCAACATATATCATGTTCAAAATCTCAATTCCAATTTTTTGTTTGTTGCTCAGTTAACACAGATAGGTAAGATTGTGTAATTTTGGCTAGATTGGTTCTATGTTTGTGATTTGAAGAAATGCAAGTCGATTGTCATCGGCAGACTTCTTGACCCGATAGACAGTTTGTACAAATTTCATGAAACAACTTGACCTGACACTGAACCGACTGCACTTGTTGGTCACACTGATGAGAGAAGTTGAATTTGGCATGAGCGACTCAGACACCTAAATTTCCAAAGTCTATAGGCACTGGAAACTCAGAACATGGTTGTTGGCTTACCAAAGGTGTTTCCCCTGAAGGATTTTGTAAGGGTTGTGTGCTTGGGAAGAATCATCATGAACCATTTGACTCTGGAAAAATGTGGTGAGCAGAGAACCTACTGGAGCTAGTTCACAATGATTTTTGTTGCATCAATATATCTTCACTGGCAAGTGCAAGGTATATTTTGACTTGAACATTGATGATTTTTCTCGCTTTACATGGGTTTATTTTCCAAAGAACAAGAACCTTGTCTTTGAAAATTTCAAGGAGTTTAGAGCCTTTGTTGAAAATCTGTGTGTCCAACCCATAAAGTTATTTATATCATACAATGGTGGTGAGTATGTAAATCAACCTTTTGAATAAAACTTGGTTCGATCTGCTATTAACTGGAAGCAATCAGTTCCTCACACACCTCAACATAATGGGATCGCAAAATGAAAGAATCAGACGTTATTCAAAATGGATAGATGTATTTTGTAGGCTAAATATATTCCTCCTTTCTTTTGGGCTGAAGTAGTGTATTGTGAAACTATCTGCTCAATCGCATCTCAACTCCAATTGTTCCTTCCATGACTCTAGTCAAACAATGGTGTGGAAAGAATCCTTTAGTCGGACACCTCTATGAGTTTGGATGTGTTTCCTAGGCTCGCATTTCTGATGATTGCATAAATAATTTGGATGCAAAGAGTCATGATTGCATCATGATGGGCTACTCTGAAGAGTCAAAATCCTATCGATTGTTTGAACCTATCAAATGAAAAATAATTATCAGATAGAATGTATGGTTTGATGAGAATTCTTCTGGCATTAAGTTGTTGAATGCCTCCTCTGGATTGTTTTAGGATGATCCATTTGATGTTTTATCTTACATTGGTTCTCATGTTCCATATGTCAGTCCTTCAACTGGACAATCCAACTTTATTATTGTTCAACTAGACCATTGACTTCTAATTCGATTAGTCCATTGTCCTATATCTCGATTGGTCCGCCAACTAAAGACTTTCCAAATTTTTATCAACTTGTTGTAGTGAACCGTGGTTCACTTGTTTCTTGTCTACCTAGATGGGCTACCAAGACAATCAAAGTTGTTGGAGATGATGTCGGGGATGCTTCCTCTGGACGAAAAACTCGAAGTCAAAAGTAACGTGCCAACATTTTGTTACGAGGAAAATATCTCTATGGCATGGGATAACACACAACAGACGGAATGACACATAGAAATCAACTCTAATTCCAAGAATGTTATATAAATGAAAATGCTAACAAGACAAGTTCAAGAACCTACCTCGTCTAGACATTTGATGAAGACCATCGTTCAGCACGCAACTCTAAGCTATATACCTGCAACTTGTCCTCAACAACCAAGATACGTAAGCATATAGTGATAATATATGGTGTTGGCATATAAATTAGCATAATCCATTAACATACATGACAAGTACGCCCATGGAATAATAATTCAAATATTTGCAAGATATCAATTGGACGAGAAAAGAGTATTTCTATTAAAATAATCAACATAAGTATATAGGTGACAAACTTCTATGTCAGCACTTCTCAGAACTGAGAAACAAAGTCCCTCCAGCTGGGCCTCAACCACTTCAATCCTCCTCCAAAGGCAAGATCATATAAAGGATACAATGAGGTTCTCCATCATAAATAAGGAAGAGTTTGGGGGTTGAACAATGTGTTCATACTTTCAAGGATAAAGTGATGCAGACTCAATATGAAGTGAAATTTCTCCAGAGTATATTTTCTCTCAAAAGTTGAATTCTCTCCCTTTCCAAGGCTTGGATATGGCTCAATTTATAGCCTTCAAATGGAACTGAAGGGACGAGTCGAAGCGTTTCCAGTATATGGAAGTTAAAGGATCATGGATCTCGTGATGTGACATGGAAACCTAACATAGTTTTTAATTTTGAGCACCAAACCCGATGTACGAGGGTTGTAGTGGAGCAACCTGAGTATACGCTTATTTTCTAACTGGTAGGGAATATGTGGAAAAATGTGTTGTTTTGGCTCTAGAATGTAAAAAAGGGGACTTCAAGTCTACATAGGGAAATGGAAAGGCCATCCAAGCAAGTTGCATGGGGTGAGGAAAGATTTTCTATAACATATGCCCCCTAATGCGTGAGGTCAAAGGAGTATCTATGATGGCCAAAATACATTATAATTCCCATAAGTGGAGTAATGGAGACTTAGCTGGAAGTGTTAGTTACTCATGAGATTATTACAATCCATAATGACTTTGTACACATAGATTCCAATTTGAATTACACTGCAGATCCATGTGGAAATATATCAAATAGTTGTTCATGGCCATGAATAGGAAATACAAAGTAGACACATGCCATAGGTTGTCATAGTCACAAACAATTCCCAGTGGAATCTAGTCTCAAAATCAATCTGAAGATATATGTATACAATGGAGTACAATCTGATCTCCCGTGATCACTGAATTCATATAGGTATTGGTCCAATGAAAGACAACAAATGAATAGGAATGTTGTTATTGTAAGCTGGAGGTCTTCTACATTATCTGTTGAAGGTGCAAGTCTACATCATGTGAATAGAGTAGTTGATGTCGAACACAATGAGACTTCGTTTGATTATCAGTCATTAAGGTATATTGTTAACAATTGCAAGACAACCTACCGATAATGAAAGTAGGTATCAAGACATCAAGTACATTCTTACAAGTGTGAATAAGGGTTTTGAGGTCGAACACTTGAAGAATCCATCGATCAGGAGACATTGATGTATTCCCAACTGTCGAGGGCGGTAGAACCTGCCACTGATTATTGCAAGCCTCTAGATACTCATAGGACTCTAGGTCTCATTTCCAGAATAGATGATATGAATTGGATGGAAGGAGAACCGCTAAAAGGAGATAATTAGGGCATCTCTCATCAGTCAGAATGAGGTACAAAGCAATAGCTTGATGATTAGAAGGATCTCGGATGAATAATATGTTCATAAACCAAATACCATGTGCATCTTTCGCATGCACCAAATGCAAACAGTGCTTGAAAAATACCCTATGAATAGCATCCAATAAGGAAGATTGTTGACAAATGAGATGAAACCACCAATAAGGCTAATGGCATCCAAGACATTGCACGAATCCCAATGTGTGAACAGATTTATTTTCGTTGAGCACAAAGGAAACCCCCCATTCAGTGACCAATGAGGAGATGTTGACTATTGGGTTCAAGGTTACCTACCCATAATGAAAGTAGGACCAGGGTGCATGGTAGGACTACAACTTCATGTAACTCTGAGACACACTGAGGGTATGGTCGACATGCAAAGTCAAGAGTTCTAAGAAATGGCTGAAACAATATTATAGACTTTGTTTGAACAAGAGCATGACACATATGGATAACTCGGGCAACATAGAATTGATGATGAAACTTTGTGATGCAGGAGGCATCGACAAACTCTCCATAGGGACTGAAAGAATAACCAATCGGAGGAGTAAATTCTAAGTAATGAGCTCAGCTTCTGAAGAACATGTTAAACCCAACCTTTGGATGATAGTGGAATCAAAATTTTGTGCTTTGTTCAAAGGCGACACGACTACTGCCGATATGAGATAATATTTTTTTCCCGCCTGTCTTTATTTTTTTTATATAGGCAAAGAAATGCTATGATACAAGAGACAAAATGAGTGTCATGAGTAAGAAACTAGCCCCAAACTGTGGAACATACCTATTCTCAACGCAAGCAAGTGCATGCGGGGCATGGACACTCAGGGGAATGTTTCCTCTTAGGGTATAGGGTGTCAAGTTGCAAAGGATATAAACAAGGCTCTACTTGGCTAGTGATGAAAACTGTTGAGGTAAGAGGATTATAACGAGAAAGCGGGAACTGACAATAGGCTCAATACTACAAGAAAGAGGATGGAATGCAATTACAACTTAACTCCGAAGAATTTATTTTTCGTATATTTAATCCCCTAGGCCCGAAAAAGTATAAAATAATACCCAGGAGAACTCTTCTAGCCAATGTTGACTAGAGTATTCATTTTTTGTAAGTAGTCTACTTGGTCTGAAAAAGGGTTAAACTTACACCAAATAGACATCCTTTAAAAACCATTTAACGATTGTGAAAGAGACAAGTTCACTCAGCAATATTTTCACTTTTGAGAGAGTCGGAAAATATCTTAACCAAGACTCAGGAGAGGAGTCCCACAGTTGAAGGTCGGACTGCTTGTGAGTAAGAATGTGAGGTTCAAATGCAAAGTCATGTTGGAACTGTAAGGAACTCTCAGTCCTATGGAATAACTTTTGCATGGGTACCAAATGGCACAAAGGTTCTAACTAGGGTACCCATGTTAGGTAAGCCTCTACCACTTAATAACGACACTTCTAGTAGTAGTAAGAAGGTTATGTGTCGCTAATAAATGGATTTTTTCCTAAGGTATATAGATCAAAATCATAGGATAATGTAAGAATGCAAAATGGAGTGACAACCTATCCTATAGGCTAGTGAAAGAAAATACTTGTTAAGGGCACGAACAGACGATGCGACATTAGAAACCACAAAAATTCCTGGACAAAGCCAACTCTTTCCACTGTACTATTAGTCCATAAGGTCATAACATCAGCCCAAACTATATGAAATGGGTTAAAAATGTCTACTAATAGTAAAAATAGACCATTTTACCATACCATTTGAGTTTTTTCACCCACATAGTGCATTTTACGCCATTTTTCCCATGATCTTAAAGTGTTGATTGCAGGAGATACAATCAACAGAATTAGCAACCGTCTGGACCAAGTAATTTTCATTCCCCTCCTCTTCATTTTCAATGGTTTAAAATTCAAATTTAGTCCTCATTTTTTGAGTTTTAGAGGGCTCAACATGTGAACTAGGGTGACAGTTCATCGGGTCGTGTACATTCCTCCATGTACGCGGGCAAAGCAAATCCTGCACGTGCATATGAAACCCTATATGAGACTGTTAATATGATATCCCGCATACAAATCCATAAAATATATATATATATATATATATATATATATATATATATATATATATATATATATATATATATATATATATATAACTCAAAAAATGAATTTCCTTTGGCAGGATGGTGCTTGAATGGAGGGAGAGGGAGCATGAAGAGGTAGATGCAGCAGTGGAAAGGGTTGCAGGGGCCGAACTAGATTTAAAAATATGTGGCCTTTATAAATTTTGGTCTCTCAAACGAATGAGGGCTCAAGTGAGGTTACTCCAGATGCTTGTAAACTATTGGGATCTGAAGACAGAGGCCTTCAATATCAATGGAAAACCATTGAGGATTGAATTGGATGACATATATTTTATCACATGATTGTCTCTCCGGGGTGAGGTAGTGAATCTAAAGGACCAAGGGACTGGGGGTGGTATTCCCATGGAGGAATACATTTCCACCCATTGTGTTGCAGGAATAGATAAAGTAGGGATCCAACTCCCAATCAGGGCAATCGAGAACCTAAGTTTAAAGATCATCGTACTTGTTCTTACATGAATCTTGGGGTCAACCTCATTACACTAGGATTTAAGGCCACTCATGCTCTATGCAATGGAGTGTTTGTGACCCATTGTTTATGACTGGTGTACCTAAATGCTGGCTAACATGAAAATCCAGTTGATAGATTACAAACAGGTAAGAAAGAGAAACTTCAGATTTGCATCTATTCTGTGTAGTTTTTTCTTTGAGTGGGTTCAAGGCTTGAGCCCTAGAGTAGAGATCATTCCACATTGACCGCTCGATCTAGCCATGTCACGGTGGACCGATGTGATGAGGAGGCTAGGAGGTGGTAGGGTGCCAACCCCCTACAATGATGAGTTTTTTTTCTGGTGGCATCGACGGGTCATAGCCATTGACAACTACTCTTATGTTGGGATCAACTACATAGGGGATCCAGATATTCCTTTGCCACCAGGCTCCGCCTATGCTGATATTGGTAAGAAAAGTTTTTATATATTTCATTTTTTGGTGTTTTCTCAAGAAGAATAAAAAAACGCAATTTTTTTTGTATGGTATCAAGTATTAATAATTACTTTGTCATACAGATGTAGGTCCATGATGACCATATGGATTCCCACAACATTGGCAGAGGATCCGAGGAGATGAGCATGTGGGAGGAGATGCAGAGAGAGTTTTGTAGAATGCACAGGGGAACTTGTCTCGATTGACGCACAGGTTTCCTATGGTTCAAGTGGAGGATCTGCCAGAGGCTATGCAGCGGAAGGTGGTGGGTGTGCCCCGTGAGTGGGTGTTACTCTTCCGGCGTCTCACAAACACCATATTGTGTTATCATGATACACATCTAGTGCCACAGGCATAGATTCCATGGTCATATATATACTAGCCATATATGTATTTTGAGGGTGTGAGAACCATTTTGTACTATGACACCATATTTTGAAAAGATGAAATATAAAAATTTTGGTCCTCGGATTTACTTATATATGTTACAATGTGTACATGCATGAATGTGTTTTCCTTACTTTAATTATGCGACAAATGCCAATCTAAAAAAAAATATCATATGCATTGGATACATGATTAGAACTTCGAGGTATGTGATTATAAGTAAGAAAATCAAAGTATCGTTCCAAAAGTCCTACCTGTAGGAATCGTCAGAGTAGAGTAGGGTATCGTGCACAATAACTGTCATTTAATTGACATATGACTAACTGGGAGTCCAGGACAACCTCTAAATATCAAACACCATGTGAAATGGCGTCATGTAATAGTTCTATAACGACGCTATACCCAGCCACATTATTCATTGATGGCTCCAGAGGAACGCCACCTGAAGACACCAGTTGACCCTCATGTGAGTAAATGACCCAAGTGGTGTAATCCATGTTCCATGTATGACGACTAGCACCATCTGTGAATCCTAAGTAAACTGAAGACTACATTGACATCTTCCAACCAAGGGAAAACTTGATAAGTAAGCCAATGACACAAAGGAAAATATGTATATACACTAAGATACAATAGTATACAAAAAGTCATGCCCAAGATTGAGGGCTCAAGCGTAATATATTTTAAGGTAGAGCCCATTTATAGGCTCATCCAACATATTCCCTTCATAATCCTCCAATTCATAGGCACCTTTCTCTATAACACGTCGCACAATATAAGGATCGTGCCACATGGGGTTGAACTTTCGTGCCCCCAATGGTTCTTTGGCTTGGTCATACAGGAGAACCAATTCACCCTCATCGTACTGTCAAGGATAGAAAGACCTATCATACTGAACCTTAACACATCGTTTATTCACTTCGATAGTCATAGAGGCATCTCACTGCTACTCATCTAGACGCTCTAGGTGCACAAGGCATTCTTCAAGATCGGATGTGTCAGGTAGGAGCTCAATTTCTAGTTTGAGGAAAGGGATTTCGCATTCAATTAGAAGGATCGAATCCATGTTGTATACTAACTGAAAAGGAGAAAAACTGGTGGAAGTCTTTACTGAGGTTCGATATGCCCAAAGTGAAGCGTAGAGCATTAAATGCCAGTCAGATTTACTCTAGCTGACAGGTTTTTGCAAGATGGTCTTGAGATATTTATTCACTGCCTCTACTTGTCCATTTTCCTGGGGACAATACGGGGAAGAATGACCATGCTTAAACCCCAGTTTTGATGCTAAATCCCTCATCATTTCATTCTAAAAGTGACCGCCATGATCAGTGACAATCTCCTTTGGGATTCTGAACTAGCCTATAATTTGGGTGAATACGAAGAATGTTGTCGTCTTACCATTGGATTGGAAGGCATGGCCTATGCTCATTTAGTGAAGTAATCCACGGCCACAATAATATGTTGATGCCCCCCAGCCAAAGCTGGGTTACTCTCCATAAAATATACCCCCCACTTGGTGAAGGGACCGACGGTGATGACTGGGTGAAGAGGGGCTAGATGCGAGCACATTTTCCAAGAGAACGCCTAGAAAGGGTGACACTTCTTGACTGCTTCAACACAATCTTTAAAAATTAACGGCCAAAAATAATCGGCTCGCAAATTTTTTTGGGTTGTTGTAAGCCCAGATAGATGACCACCACAAGCCCCACTGTGACAGTCATTGAGAACTGACTCATATTCCTCGTGATTCAAGCAACAACGCAAAATATTATCTACTCCTCGATGATACAAAGTGTCGTCGATGATAGGGTATTTTTTTGCTTGATGATGTATATGTCGTCGATCGTCCCTCGACGGATGTTGGGATAGCTTCAAGGTTTGAAGATAAATTAGAATGTCTCCATATCAAGGGTCTGAAGATGAGATAAGGAAGATATGTTCATCTGTGAACAAATATTCATGAATAATATCCTCATCTATTAGAGGGAAGTCTGATATCAACTCGGCAAAAACTAGCGATTTCTTAGACTTCATCGAAGCAAAATCAAGATCAAATTCTTGCAAAATAAAAATCCACTTATTATATTTTCCCCCTATGATATGCTTGGTAAGGACGTCTTGAAATGGATTTATATCTACAACTAAGGTAATTTTGAAAAGTAATATATAATGTTGTAATCTTTGAACTACGTGTACGGAAGCCAAGGCTAGTTTCTCTACGTGAGAGTATTTAAGTTCAGGACCGACTAAGTTTTGACTGCAATAGTAGAAAATGTGTTCATGGAGCTCATCATCCTCCTGAACCAGAACCATACCAACCATCCCTTCGGATGCGGCAATATAAAGAAAATAATCTCTATTGTAGTCTGGAGGCTTCAGAAGAGGTGTCGATACCAAGGATTTCTTAAGAGCATCGAAGGATTCCTGGGCTCTCTCATGCTATATAAACGGAGTATCCTTATTCAAAAGATGCATGAAACCCTTAGTTAAATTGGCATAGTTCACTTTGAACCAACACAAGAAGTTAGTCTTCCCCTGTAAACCCTGAAGTTGTTGAATGTTGCACGGGAGAGGCAATCGAAGTATTCCCTCAACCTTCATAGGATCCACCGTGATCCCAGACTAAGAATACTAAAATACGGCCAAACCTAACACAGAATATGCACTTGTGAAGGTTCAAAGGGATGTGATAGTAATGACATCCCTCAAATACTAGTCGAAGGTGAGTGGAGGATCTACTCTCTTTCGAGAGTGAGCAGCGAGATCATCGAGATAAACTTCGACAATATGATTGAGATCATGAAAAGAAAAGGAGGTCATGGCACATTGGAAGGTTGCTCCACTATTTTTAAGGCCGAAAGACATTTTCTGATACGAAAAAGTACCCAAAGGACAAATAAACTTTGTCTTGTGTTGATCCTCGGGTTTGATTTGAATTTGATTATATCTTGAAAATCCATCCATAAAAGAAAAAAATTCGCTTCTCGCGCACTCATTAAGAATATGGTCTATGAAAGGATTCAGGAAGTTGTCCTTAGGACAAATCTTGTTCAGGTCTCTAAAATCCATACATACGCGGATGGTTCCTTATTTCTTATTCATGGGAACGGGGTTGGACACCCATTCAGTCAAGGGAACTGGGTAGATGAAACCAACATTAAGTAGCTTCTCTACCTTTTCCTTAATAGCAGGGGCCTTTCTAAGATTAACAGCTCTAAGACGTTGTCAAACAGGTCTAGCATATGGATAAGTCTTTATCTCATCGTATGACCAAGCAAACATGTCACTAAATCATTTCAAGAGATTGGTGTAGATCTGAATTTCTTCAGATGAACAATCTGCACTGATATATACATTCTCAATTTTTCTAGGAATTCAAGGGATGTTGATCCTGATGGTGGGAGAAATATTCCCCATGTTTACTTTGGCATAAACACCATGAGTATCTAGCGGAACCACAATGTGACCGACCATCTCACTCAAGGTAGATCTAAAGTCGTCATGTTCAATCCTAGCAAGTTATGGGAGGAAATAGGAGCGATGATGCATATCGTCTCAAGGCCTATCGGGACCATACATGGCCTCTAATATGGCTTCATCTGAAGGTAAAGTACTGTCAAGGAAATCATGTGAAGAAGATGATTGGGTGGCCCATACGGCCTCTAGAATGGGATCCTCCTTGTCTGTCTGCGAGGAGAAAGGATTTGGTTCAACAGTAGTGTTAAAAATAGCTTGATACACAACCTCTGCTACTGACAATGGTGTTTCCATCCCAATGTGTGACTGACCTTCGCACAACATAGTAGGGGAAGGTAGGGTCCAAGGATCATTGAAATATGAAGTACAGAAAGGAACGGACCTCATCGACGACGAAGACCTACTAGAAATGTCATGAATGTGATGGATTGGTGCCACAAAATCAAGGCTACCCATGAGAAAGGAATACATTTCGACACCAACATCCTCGGTTTCCTTCTGATAATTATCGATCACTGGGATCAAAGGTCCAACTGATGCATTAGTACTAGCATGCACAAAGGAAGATTGATCAATCGTCATTATTTTACCTTCGTGAGGAAAACATAAAGTGTGGAAAACAGACGACACGACCGTGGTCATGGCATAAGTCCAATTACGCCCTAGTAGTAAATTATAGTCAAGGGGTGCATCAACCACCTCAACATCAACCTCCACTGTCTTTCCACCTAACTGGACCGGAAAAGAGGGGAGGATTCCATGGGGTCAAAAAGAACGTCCATCAAATGCGGTCAACATAGTCATATATTGGGATAGATTCAGAGAGCCAATGGTTTTCCAACAGGTTAGGGACATCACGTGCGTTGCATCACCTTCATCAATTACAATGTGTTTGATGGTAAATTTTGTGTACTTCACATGGATTTGAAAGGACACGTGGTAAGGTAAGTGAAGCTTAACATCTGTGACATCAAACTTAATAACCTTTGAGCCACATAGGTTTAGAGCTCCTAAAGAAGATAACAAGGCATCCCTCTGTGAAGGACACATCTGGAGAACCTCCAAAACCAACATCGCACAAGGGTTTTGACCTATATCTTTGACAATCGAATAGTTCTCGGCAGCTTTGGCATTAGGATTGTTGGAAGATATTTTTAGTACTCCTTTCAGAATATGAGGTAGAGCTTCCGACTTTTTGATCTGCAAGGGTGTTTCCAAAGGAGGGGGAGACTCTGGACCTGTAACAATCTGTGAAGAACTGTAATCATGATATTGAGTGGCTACATCAATCTAAGACTTGACTGTATTAACACATAGACGGTCACCTTCATGTGTTGAGGGGTTTTGAATCTCACTCGATGCATTTTCGATTTTGGAGGACCCTGAATCCATGTGTTGATTATGTGGAAACGGATTGGTCAGCACAACGAGAGGTTGTGATAATAGCCTCGAGGCTTCCTCAATCTTGGGGAATAGGTGGGTAAGGTGATCATATTTACAAAGTTTACAAGGAAACTTCACCTTCTGTTTTTATTTCTTGCCCTCACCAACGTTATTATTTGATCTATCACTGTTAGTGTCGTCCTTGGCTTTGTTAATATTTTTCCCACCCTTACGATTATTACCTCGTCCTTTCCTTCTATTCCCTCTTGGTTGTTGGTTACCATTTGGGTTGTCTGACGACTGTACAGAATGCACATCCACCGATTGAGTGGGAGTGGAGGACAAAGTCGAAGCTTGTCCTACTACAGACTAGCTTAGAGACAAATCCTTCAACTGGTTCATCACCAAGTTTGTAGACTTAGCATTTTCAAAGCCTATGATGCCATCGACATGAGGCCCAGGATTTTGTCTAGGGTCATAATTCAACCACGGCGCATCAGGAATAATTTCATACAACATCCCATACTGAGCATATATGAGGTTCAGTTGTTGAGATTTGAAAATAGCTTCTTCCTCAGATGTTACTCTGGATGTAGAAACATCCTTTGAAATATAAGGCAATAAGGACTTAAGGAACCACTCCAATAGAAATTATGGAGGAATGTAGGCTTTAATCAACCTCTTATGTCTGTTCCACTCTTGGATATGTTCCAAGAGATGTGTGGCTTTATCTTGGCAGAAGGTCGACAAAAGTTCTATGTCGACACCATAACGAACCAGCAACTAGAAGTGGTTTAGAAAGACCAAAATCATCTTATTAAAGTTTTTGTATGTTCTCTCGATAGCTCAATGTACCATTTCATGGAAATCCCCATGAGGATGCATTGAAATAGTCTCAAACAAATAGAATCGTCATTAAGAGAATTGGACTAGCACCAAAGATGAAAATTAGTAACATAATCACTCGGATTCTCACTAATATTTCCCTCAAATTTTGGAATGTCCAAAGGAAGCTTGGTGGGAACGGGAGGCCATGAAGGATCATGACACACCGGTTCATTCATTAGTCTCAAAAAAATTGGTAGATTAAGTGTGGCCAAAAAAGGGATTCAGGGTTGCACTGTCTGAGCCCATGCTCCGGAGAAAGATTGGTGTTGAGGGATTGTAGGCCATCCTAAGTTCTAGTATATACCATGGCCCTGTCTAGTAGGGTAATATCCTCCTTCAAACTGATTCATAAGAGTTTTTATGGGAACCATACCTGCAAAGATGACATAGTGAGGGTTATAAACATTGCCCCCATCTAGATAAGCTCCAAGATGGGGGTTTCCCACAGTGTGAAATTGACTCACTCCGGGTGGAACTCCGAAGGATAGAGGTGGATTTTTCATGACAAATTAGTTTGTTAGAATCAGCATAGAGGAAGAACGGGGGAAGGATGGAATATGGGAAGTGTCTCATCTGCTCGGTTAAGTACTCCATCCAGGAGCATTGAGACTACGATTAGACACGGAAGAAAAAGGAGGTTGGCCTCCAACCGTAGGAGTCATTTGGGGAATATGAACTCCACCAAACGAGAGAGGAATATGCAAAGGATCCATGCCCCCAGGTCCAAAACTAGGATTTGCATTAGTCATTGGAATGGAGGATGAAATTTGAGACGTCATATTAGGTATACCAAAAGAAAAAGGGTTAGATACCTAAGGTATGGACTGAGAATTATATCCCGGCATACCAAACAAATACCTGAAAGGGTTCATTTGTATGGTTCGAGTAGAAAACACAGGTTGGGTAGGAGTAAGGACAAGAACCTCTGGCACAAAAACCATAGAGGTTGAAGGAGTTGAAGGAATCCCACTAACCACATAAGGTATAGGATTTGATGGACTCCCTGTATCGTTTGGACTTGACTCAGTACCCATAAATGGATAATCACAAGTCTTGGAGGTGGAGATATATGTACCATGTCTATTAACTTTACGCCTTTTAGAAGGAAACTTCGGTAAAGACTCAAAATGTGGTGGTAACTTCAACAAACAACAAGACCTGCGAGGAGGCTGGTCTTGCTCCACAATGACTCAAGAATCGAGATATGAAACCAAATCTTAGGGCCAACTAACAATAAGAGAGCACACCAAAATAAATAAATAAAAGGCTAAATGCACACAAACAGGATATAGTAGCTGAAAAGGAGCCTCCCTCACTAGAGTAGGTATGCCTTGTCCAAGTGGGGCCTGAGACTCCCTTCAAAATATTGGAGGTATAAGAATCAGCTATAAGGGCCCACATGGTATTAATAGTGCAGTCGGTCAGATCCCCCCAGAGAGGTAATCCTCCATAAATATTGTGTGTTTTTTTACCCTTATCTGGCTCAGGGTACCTGCAAAATAACCCCTGCAAGTAACCTATGTGGCTACCTATGTCAATCAAATAGAGCCACCACAATATAACCAATGCATAGGCGAACAGTTGTAAGTTTGGTCCACTGTATGGGCAGGGTAAAAAAGCTCGAAATATTGAAAGCACTACGTCTCATGGAGGTAAAGGTACTAGAAAGACCCCCATATACGAATGAAACCACATAAATATATCTGACGCTAAGAAGGTATTAGAGAGATATCTCTGCAACCAACTTCGCAAAACCTCGTGCTTAACTCCAATGTGAGTAGAGACTCCTGACGTCACTAATTACACAATGGATTTTACCACTCCCTGGTTAGACACATATGTTTAGTTTAATATCCTCGGAGAAGTTTACTCACAAAATCCTATTCCAAGGCCCTATATCATATGCTTGTTTGTGTACCCTGAGAGATAAAATCGTTTCTAATCAATTTTAGTTAATCAACATTACTTTTAATGGATTTTTTTTACTCAAGAGGTGTGGTCGTGAAATTGATGATATTATGACTCGTCATATGAAATATATATATATATATATATATATATATATATATATATATATATATATAACAACACTGCTAAGTCCTAATATTAAATTATCAAGAGATGGTAAGATTTTAAATGCAACTTTCAATGCAATTTCTACAATTTCAAAAAAATACAATCTTTCCACATGTGTCAAGATCAATATTAAATAACAAAAGAGAAAATGCCATAATGAAAAATGAGAATTGTTTTTTGTATTTTCGATATAAAGAAAATAAAATGCAAGGATTGAATAGCAGCTTCACATACAAACCCCACTGCAAGAAAAAAGAGACAATCCAAGCAGGATACCAAGAAGCAAACACTTAGACCAATGTGAAAGGACAACCAATGAAAAAGATGATAAGAAAGAATATTGCCCAAAAATTCAACAATAAGAAGGTTTCCTATGACTCTATAAGTACTTAACAGTTAGTAGAAAGACCTAAGAAGACTCAGCAACCAGCCAAACTCACCCAACAAACACCAAAATCAGCCAGTAAGCCTAAAGAGTTGATGTACATGACTATTTAAGAAAAAATCATGTATGTCCGCGCCCTACAGAAGGACAACTCACGTATGTACGCATATGTCAAGGGAAAAACTGCGTATATATAGTAAAAGACTGTCAGGGCAAGGATTAAGCCAAGAAACTCAAATGCAAAGTAAAAATAGGTTGTCAAGCAATCAAGCGACAAGGAAATTCAAGCTAATAGAGAGTGTCAAGGAGAAAAACACTCCAAACCCCAAACATAAGATTAATCCCCAATATGGCTACCAATTATGTTATGAGGAAAATCTCTCTATGGCATGGGGTAAACCGCAATAGACGAAATGACACACATAAATCAACTCTAATCCCAAGTATGTTGTATAAATGAAAATGCTAACAAGACAAGGTCAAGAGCCTACCTCGTCTGGACGTTCGATGAAGACCATCATTGAGCATGAAACTCAAAGCTATATACCTACAACTTGTCCTCAACAACCAAGATACACAATCATATAGTGATAATATATAATGTTAGCATATAAATTTGTATAATCCATTAACATACATGACAAATACACCCATGGAATAATAATTCAAATATTTGCAAGATATCAATTGGATGAGAAAATATTATTTCTATTAAAATAATCAACAGAAGTATATAGGTGACAAACTTCTCTGTTGGCACTTCTTGGAACCGAGAAACCATGTCCCTCCAGCCGGGCCTCCACCACTTCTATCCACCACCAAGGTCAAGCTCATATAAAGGAAACAATGAGGTTCCCCGTCATAAATAAGGAATATCTTGGGGGTTGAACAATGAGTTCAAACTTTCAAGGATAAAGGGATGCATACTCAATATGAAGTGAAATTTCTCCATAGTATCTTTGCTCTCAAAAGTTGAATTCTCTCCCTTTCCAAGGCTTGAATATGGCTCAATTTATAGCCTTCAAATGGAACTGAAGGGTCGAGTTGGATCATTTCCAGTATATGGAAGGTCAAGGATCATGGATCTCGTGACGTGACATGGAAACCCAACATAATTTTTAAATTTGAGCACCAAAACTGATGTATGCGGGCTGTAGTGGAGCAACCTGCATATATGCTTGTTATCTAGCTAGTAGGGCGTGTATATGTGGAAAATGTGTTTTTTTTACTCTGGAACGTTAAAAAGGAGACTTCAAGTCTGCATAGGGAAATGGAAAGGCCATCCAAGTGAGTTGCATGGGGTGAGGCAAAATTTGCTATAACATGTTTCCCTGATGACTCATGTACTTGAAACTTCTAATCATGTTTTCTACTCAGATGTTGAAGGAGGACCTAAATGGGAGCAGGTCACGTAGACAGAAATTAATTCTTTGTCGAAGAATAACACTTGGGACATGCTTCCCCAACTATGAGGAAATAAAATTGTTAAGTGTTGATGGGTCTACTAGAACAAATTTACCTCTGAAGATATTGTTAAGCAACATTAAGCATGCCTAGTTGCGAAAGGATTTTCTCAACAATAAAGCATCGACTACACTGAAATATTTGAACATGTCACAAAGATGAACTATGCTTGACTAATTCTTTACCTTGTTGCTCGTTTTGGATGGAAAATCCATCAGATGGATGTCAAGAGTGCATTTCTTCATGGAGACCTATTTGAAGAAATTTTCATGGAACAACCACCTGGTTTTGTGTCGAATTATGCCTTGGTTTTTCGAATCAAGAAGTTGTTTTTGGTTTGAAGCAGGCTCCCTGATCCTAGTATGTTAAGATCGACGGTTTCCTTCTTCGACTTGGTTTCACACATTGTGAATCTAATCACAGCTTGTATGTACTCCATACCCATGGAGACACCTTGGTTGTTGTTTTATATGTAGATGACTTACTCATTACTAGCAATAATAATGATCTCATCCTTAGATTGAAGAAACAACTGGATGACTCCTTTGACATGACAGATTTTGGTACTCTACATTATTTTTTGGGTCTTCAAGTATTACCACTATGTGATGGATTTTTCATTTCTCAATATAAATATGTGATGGATCTATTGATTCTTTTTCAAATGGATAATTTCGAGCCCTGTGCTACTCCTTTCCAATCTAGAGTAAAGCTTACCAAAACTTGTCAAACACCCACAATCGATGCTACACCTTATCGACAATTGGTCGGCAATATTATTTATCCTACTCATACTCGACCTAACATTTCATTTAATGTTAGTGTGGTTTCTTGGTTTTTGCATGACCCTAAAGAAAAACACTAGAAACAAATCAAATGAATTGTCCGCTATCTCAAGGGTGCCACTCATTTTGGTATCAAGTATTGTTGGAGTTCAGATTCATTGATTGGATTCACCAACTCTTACTGGGTTGGAAACAGTGATGATCAAAATTCCACTTATGGCTATGTTTTTCACTTTAGCACTGAATCGTTGGTGTGGTTGTGAAAGAAATAGAAGGTAGTATCTTTATCGACTACAGAAGAAGAATATCATGGCAACATTCAAGCAGGTACCGAAGTAGTATGGATCCACCAACTTTTGGGAGAACTTGGCCTTCCTATTCAGACCTCGACTACAATCTACTGTGATAACCATAGTGCTATATAGGTTGTCGATAATCCTATTTCCCACAGTAAGATGAATCATGTTGAACTCCATGCTCATTATTTGAGACAGTTGGTTCATGAGAACATTGTCTCTCTTGAATATTGTAGAACAAATGATAATGTTGTTGATATATTCACCAAACCTTTAGCTGAATCTAGATATATCAAGCTCCATATGATTCTTGGGCTTCAAGAAGATGTAATTATGGGGGGTGTCCTAATGATGTAATTTCACCTCCTAAATCTCCAAATACATGTGCTAATGGGGGGTGTTGAAACATCAAGAATTGATGGTTCATCACACATATGCTAGGTTCAGTCAATTGAGAGATCGACCTACATCTAGATATAGTTGGTTGGGTGATTGACCAACACACTACATCAATCTCTCGATTAGTCGACGTTCATGTCGGTCGGACAATTGACCAGGGGTCGAAGATATTATGGCGATGGATCGACCAACCCAACAATCTACTAAAAGTCGGACGGATAGTCGGTCGGGTTGACCATCCTTGTCGATCTGACTCGACAACATGGATTTGACGGAGTCAACTCTAACAACCAGTGGTTACATGTGGACAAGATCTTCTAGATTACATGGAAGTTGGTTAGATACTGAGGCAATAAATAACAGACCCCTTGTGTCATTATTATCATGTCAATCACGTGATTGAGTTGATATCATATGGATATATCAAGGTCCAGTATGCATTGTAATGATCTAATGACAGTGTGCTTTTCTTAAGTGTTTTAACGATGTCTTTAGACATCACCTCTGTCTTCAAAATTTTGATTCCTCTTCGATTATCTACAGAAGTGTTTATCTATTTTTGTCATTGTTTCCACCCCTTTCCCCAACAAGGGAACTAGTAACTATGGAATCTATCACTAGTATACCAAGGACTGTAAGGAAACATGATTCAATCATGGTAATAGTTTGTAAATTAACTAAAGTTTCTTATTTCATTCTAGTCCAATCCACACATAAGGAATATGACATAGAAAATATCTTTATAAAAGTGGTAATCAGATTGCATGGGATAACCAAGTCAATCATTTACGATAGGGACACAATGCTCACCTCAAAATTTTGGAAGAATCTCTTTGAGGAATTGGGCACACAATTAAATTTTAGCACAACATGGCATCCATATTTTATTGGATAGACTAAAAGAGTAAACTAGGTAATCAAGGGCATGCTCCACATGTATGTAATGGACAAACCATCCAAAGGATAAGATTATATCCACTGAGAGGAATTTTCATACTATAGTAGGCATCATGAATCCTTGAGTATGAGCTTATTCAAAGCTTTGTATGGTATAAGAGGCAACACTCTAGTAAGATGGGATAATTCCATGGACAAAACTACACTTGGGCCATAATTGTTTAAGGAAATGGAATAACATGTTAATAAAATGAAGCAACATTTGAAGTCAACCCAATATAGACATCACAACTATGCAAATAAGAATAATTTTTTTAAGGAATTAAATGTTGGGGATCATGTTTTCTTAACAGTAAAACCAAAGAAGATTTCCTTGAAACTTGGGAGTGTGCCAAGATAGTACCCATATATTGTGTACTTTTTGAAATCCTAGATAGGATGGGACCAATTGCATACAAACTTTCATTACCTAGTAATAGTAGAGCTCATAATGTATTTCATAATTTCATGCTAAAGAAATATGTGCATGATCTTAGCCATCTAATTGATTGTGTATTCATGTTTCATAAGAGTAAAACCAAAGAAGAGTTCCTTGAAACTTGGGAGTGTGCCAAGATAGCACCCAAATATTGTGTGTTGTTTGAAATCCTAGATAGGATAGGACCAATCGCATACAAATTTTCATTACCTATTAATATTATATCTCATAATGTATTTAATAATTTCATGCTAAATAAATATGTGCATGATCCTAACCATTTAATTGATTGTGTATTCATGTTTCCTAAGGGTAAAACCAAAGAAGAGTTCCTTGAAACTTGGGAGCGTGCCAAGCTAACACCTAGATATTGTGAACTGTTTGAAATCCTAGATAGGATAGGACCAATTACATACAAACTTTCAATACCTACTAATATTAGAGCTCATAATGCATTTCATATTTTCATGCTAAATAAATATGTGCATGATCCTAACTCTCTAATTAATTGTGTATTGATGTAGATGGCACCATAGGGAGAATTCTAGGGAAGGACACTATGCATCCTAGATAAGAAAGTTGTGTTACTCCAAAAAGAGCCATCAGTTAGGTAAAGGTGTAGTGGAAGCACTATGGCACAAATGAGGCTATATGGGAGACAAAGGATTCCATGATGGAGGATAATCCATATTTATTCTAATCAGATAACACATCAAGATCTGGTTTATTTCAAGGGGGAAGGGAATGTAATACCCTGATTTTGACTATAAAATATAATTGATCATGTAAATAAATAATGTTGTTGTTATTTATTTTTATATTGTTTTAATCCATGTAAACTAAGTTGAATACACATTATATAAATATATTGTATATATTCCTAGTCTTGAGGTAAAGACCAAGGTGCCCCAACTATAGAATAATAAATTTTAGACTTTGTGTTTTTTTAAAGTTGTTCTTTAATCCAATATATAAAATTATTATATTGCAAAATTAGAAAAAATATTAAATACAATAAAATGTGCACATGGTAAAGAATACTACGAGCAGAAGGAGGTTATGAATGAGTAAGAGGGAAGATACGGGGTGGAAAATGAGACATAATTTCTCTAGTCAAAGGTATCTATGAATTTTTATCCATGGTTATTGAATGAGTAAAGCACTTTTAATATACCTCCACTTGTCTTCAAAGGTATCTATGAATTTTTATCCATGGTTATTGAATGAGTAAAGCACTTTTAATATACCTCCA
This sequence comes from Picea glauca, assembly GCA_000966675.3. Lineage (NCBI taxonomy): Eukaryota > Viridiplantae > Streptophyta > Pinopsida > Pinales > Pinaceae > Picea > Picea glauca. Next base: position 618,617 of record JZKD02S1693542.1, on the reverse strand, counting down.
CTTGTCTTCAAGTGGACATATGCAACAACAAAAAAATCCGCGACTTGTCTCCCGATGATTGTTGTACTCCTAGTATTCCTCTACTTGTCTTCAAATGTGCATATGTGACAAAAATAATCCATGAGTTATCTTTATTGAAATCAGTGGAATACTCACAATATTTCTCTATTTGTATTTAAGTGGGGATGATACTTTTACATTTACAATTCAAAATACAACTCGACTATCACAAATAGGATATGGGTATGTTACATAATGGACTTATTTTTATAATATAATACATTTCACACTTATGTAACAAACATTATGGGATGAAAACTTATGTTAGATTATTAGTAATCATTAACATGCTATGTGTGAGAGAGAAAACATTCGTGATAATTCAAGATATTTTTTTGTTGTTTTCTATTTAAACAAACTTTGAAATAAGTTGTTTTTTTTATTATCAATTTGTTAAAAGATTTTTTTTTCATTTTGAATTTAAATAAATCAAAATAAATATTTGTAGATATGTATATTTTAAAATAAATGATTGAAATTGGGAATAAAGGGATTGTTTTTTGGAATTCTCAAGTTTATGGATATTGACGAGACTAGATAAAAATTTATTTTGTGCATAGTTATTACCAATACTATGCATGAATGAATGTTAGGGGGTGGCAGGCACGGGTGATAAAAGAAAATTAATTTTGTTTTTTTAACTATTATGGAAGAATAAATTATGCATTGGATATATAGCTATTAACTTTTTAATAACCAATTATTATTAATGTAAGAATCAAATATGAATTCGATTACATTAATTATTTATTTACATTGATATACATTTTATTTTATTTTAAGTTAGATGTTGTGTTGGATCCTAAAAAAGTTACAAATGATTAAAATGCTCTAGTGTACGTGGCAGTTGTGTCCTTCTGGGAAACCACCACTTTCCTTAGCCATACTTGGCAGCGGTGCTTTTTCAGGAAACCACCGCTGTCGATTGTTCAAAAAATATGGAGTGCCATGTCGATGCCATGCAGGGCAGATACTATTATCTAGAAATATATAAAATAAGAGTGAATTTCGGGCAGCCTTCCCTGGATGCCTGTAAACAAAGTTCGACATAAACATGGAAACAGATAAAAATTAGAAACCTGGACTGAGTCTAGGTCCGATGTAGACACGTCACACCTGTGACTTGCCCTTGTTGTGGTCTGTCATTGCCTGCCGAAGGTCTTGGAGGAAGGACATCATCTTGTCGACCCGGCTCTAACGATCGGCGTCTCTATTTTGCACATCAAGTGTGATTGTCTTGAGCTCCCTCAGGTCCCATTTGATGTCGCTCAAGTCCCTTTGAAGGTTGCTCAAGGTGTCCATGTCCTATGCGTAGTCCCGATACCCGTCGTCTGGAGAGGTCGGGGAG
>JZKD02S1693542.1:605465-617199 GCA_000966675.3 Picea glauca | reverse complement strand
AGGCTAAAGTCTATGGAATTTTGGGACTTGTTGGGAATTCAAAGAGGAAATGGGATGACTTTGAGGGAATGCCCACGTTAGTGGAATCAAACAACATATGACTTACAATAATATTAGTGTTTCTCATGGACAATATGAGCCAAGTGTTCTTCTACAGGTCATTCAAAATAAGAAACCAATAGCCTTTGAATCTTTCTGCATGCATTGGAAGGGAAGAAGATCCCTGAGGGATTGTGGACAAGAGAAGGGGAAGATCATCCTTGTGCCATGAAAGAGAAGAGAGATTCATCATAGTCAATGTCTAGATGAGGGATCGAGGTTCCCAAAAGTGAATGAATTTATATTCTCTATTACCGAGATCCCATCACTCATCCTCAAAAGACATAATTTATTTTTAAGGAAAAACTTATTTACCATGTATTTCGACTCGTACAAGATTCCCAACTTGTCCCATAGTTTCTTGGTCAAGTATTCACTCAAAAATTCAACAAGACGGAATTTGAAAGACAAATTCAAATCATACTCCTTTCCCTTATTTGAATTTTCTCCTATTCTTCCCTTGACATACTCGTCAAAATGGTACCTTGGCTCACAACTGCTCATTTTTCTTGATCTACAAGGAGATATTCAATTTAAGCTTCCAAAGCTCAAAAATTCTGGCCATTAAATTTTTTGATCTCTATTCTCGAACTAATTTCCATTCTTTCAAGCACAACTTTAGGGATATAATACTTACAACTCCTACTGGACCTAAGTTTAGCTCAGATCCAGGATCTATTCAAACTTGCTTTGATGCTATGATACCAAAGTGCAGAGAAATAAACAAGCTATGATACCAAAGTATCAAAACATCTCAGATAAACATTTGATACCAAATGATGAGAAATAAAAAATCACACTAAACCGACTAGGAAAAATAAGACATATTTAAAAAAGAAAGTAAATTACAATCACACACAATACACATATTTTACCCTAGAAACCCAAAATTGGGAAAAAAAACATTCCTTGAGCGTATTTCTCCTTGTTGTCTTATTCAATCAATGAATAAAGAGTTACATGATTAACCTTGGTATACACCTAAGACACAATCACCATCATACACTCTTGCTTTACACAAGAAAAATTGTGCAGTGAATTCAACTTACATCTACATGAACAACAACATCCTCTTAAAGGATTCATATAATAATTAGCTTCTATAGTATTACAACATGCCTTATTTATACACTTTATAGCATGCAAAACCCTAAATCAAGACACCTAAAAATAGTTACAGATCCATGTAGATGATTGGCTTCAAATCCTGTGAATCTTGGGATTTTATTACAGTTGACTTTAGTTAGTTTAAGAGTCGAATACCAGTTGACCTCTAGTCAGTATTCAATCGATTTCCACTCGACCTTCTATCAACCTCATGTTTACCACTTTGACTTTGAATTTCCTATCGATCACTTCAACTTCTGACTTCTCAGTTGATCACTTTGACCTCCACTTAACCATCAACTCAACTTGACTTGTCAGTCGATTATCCACCTAGTCGATCCACCTCGACTAGACATTCAAGTGATTGTTCTTTCACTACAAATATTACAAAAAACCAATAACCTACACCCTTGGGATGTTATCCACTTAAAACTGACATAAAACTTTGTTAATGAACATATTTGAAAAGATATGCTCTTCAATAAAGGTATCCTTAGAGTAATCCATGAATGGGAAATAATTGTTCATCGTACACTTCTAAGTCAAATCCTAATCTAGCTAGGGGAAAACCCTAAAACCTAACCATATCCCCATCCTCCAGAATATTTTTTCACCAGTTCAAGTGAGATATTATTTACAAAGACAAATTATTTCACTTGGAAATTCAATATATAGGATTTACTAAGAAGTAAGGTACTTTACCAAGCCACCATGGGAATATAAGTTGTTCTCATAGATGCATTAAAGATATTTGAATGGGACGACTAAAATTACTCAACATGTGGACTCATCAGGATGTCAATCTCAAATGAATTGAAGTTTAATCTTCAAGGGTTTGGAATTTGTGATGTTGCTTTGACAAAGCTGGAAATTGTGTTTGGTAAACACAACCATATTCAAGCACACCAATTCGAAAATCAGTTGATTGATTTGAATGTTAATGATTTTAGTTGCATTGAAGATTTTCTTTAGAAGTTTAAGACATTTAGGAAATTACTCATAGATTTTCAAGTCAATAAATAAGATTATTAGCTATTTTTTGATATTCCATCTAAACTTGGACCTACCTCTTTTGTTTTTTTATCAACCTTTCACTCTACTAGGGAGGCCTTTATTAATCAATGTACTACTTATGTAATGCCCTATTTTGACACCTTTTGTGTTCGTATCATTTGTGAGAAAGATAAGTTGAATGCACCTTGGATTGATAAGTATTGCAAGTACCTTTAACAAGGCCTCAGTGGCACAATAGAAGCAAGGCCTCAAGCATTTGAAGAAGCAACATCTGCATAACAACAGACAAAGAAAGGTTCCTTAACTCTCTCAACCAACTCCTACTCCCAACGGTGATAAATAAACCAAATCAAAAGGAAAGAAGGTTGAGAGACATTGTAATTTTTATGGTAAATATGGTCATACATAGTCTAAATGTTTAAAAAATATGGAAGCCTTAGAATCAACAATGAAGAACAACAACATCAATCTAGATCTTTCTTCTTCTAACTCTTCTTTTCCATCTTCTTCTCATGGAGATGTTATTTCTACCTCTGTTTTTTTTTTAATGAAACATCTACTACTTCTTATAATAAGTGGCTTATTGACTATGGAACATCTTATCATATGGATAAGGATAAAGACATATTTTCCACTGTTAATTAATGTAACAAGAAATAAATATGTGTTGGTGACGATAATATCTAATTTTTATAGGGTCTTTAGTTCCACTAGATGATGACCATTTTAATGATATATTATATGTTCCAAGTCTTTCTTGAAACCTTTTATCAGTGTATTGAATCACTAATCATGATGAAGGGAAAATTGTAGATTTTTCACCTAGCCAAGTTGTAATCAAATATTTAAAGGATCCCAAACATATTTTAGCAACTAGAATTGTTGGAGATATTACAAGGTTATACATATATAATAAATTTTGGTCATCATCTCTCCCCTCAATTTTTATTTCTTGTAGTGATGACATGAATACACTTTGGCATGGTCACTTTGGACATCTAAACTATCACCCATTGTCGTAGCTATGTAAATAAAATATGGTGACTAGTCCTCCTCTTGTTTCTTGTGGGGATGAATTTTGTTCTAGATGTGTTCTCAACAAACATTTTTGGGAGAGTTTTAAAAAATGAGCCTCTTGGCACACATAGGAACACATAGAACCCCTTGCAACTTGTTCATGGTGATTTTTATGCTCCACTTCTACCTTTTTTCTTTCTATGGGTTCAAGTAATTCTTAATGTTCACGAATGACTTCTCCAAATTTACTTGGGTTGATTTATTAAAACTTAAGAGTGTTGGAACATGGATTAAACACATAGAAGAACGAATCTGAGATCAGAGGTGGTTTCTAAAGACATCGTAGCACTGAAGCATGAGTTTCTCCATGAGATCAAGAGCATTCTCCCAAGATGATATGATGATATGAGATGATTATAGACTAATCACAAGGATAATCTATAAATGGGTTTCAGTCATGGACCAAAAATAACAAACTCGGGTGAAGGCGATTGCACTTGTCCATGAAATGAAGATATGAGATCCTTAAGTGGACATGGTCAACCACNAGGCTAAAGTCTATGGAATTTTGGGACTTGTTGGGAATTCAAAGAGGAAATGGGATGACTTTGAGGGAATGCCCACGTTAGTGGAATCAAACAACATATGACTTACAATAATATTAGTGTTTCTCATGGACAATATGAGCCAAGTGTTCTTCTACAGGTCATTCAAAATAAGAAACCAATAGCCTTTGAATCTTTCTGCATGCATTGGAAGGGAAGAAGATCCCTGAGGGATTGTGGACAAGAGAAGGGGAAGATCATCCTTGTGCCATGAAAGAGAAGAGAGATTCATCATAGTCAATGTCTAGATGAGGGATCGAGGTTCCCAAAAGTGAATGAATTTATATTCTCTATTACCGAGATCCCATCACTCATCCTCAAAAGACATAATTTATTTTTAAGGAAAAACTTATTTACCATGTATTTCGACTCGTACAAGATTCCCAACTTGTCCCATAGTTTCTTGGTCAAGTATTCACTCAAAAATTCAACAAGACGGAATTTGAAAGACAAATTCAAATCATACTCCTTTCCCTTATTTGAATTTTCTCCTATTCTTCCCTTGACATACTCGTCAAAATGGTACCTTGGCTCACAACTGCTCATTTTTCTTGATCTACAAGGAGATATTCAATTTAAGCTTCCAAAGCTCAAAAATTCTGGCCATTAAATTTTTTGATCTCTATTCTCGAACTAATTTCCATTCTTTCAAGCACAACTTTAGGGATATAATACTTACAACTCCTACTGGACCTAAGTTTAGCTCAGATCCAGGATCTATTCAAACTTGCTTTGATGCTATGATACCAAAGTGCAGAGAAATAAACAAGCTATGATACCAAAGTATCAAAACATCTCAGATAAACATTTGATACCAAATGATGAGAAATAAAAAATCACACTAAACCGACTAGGAAAAATAAGACATATTTAAAAAAGAAAGTAAATTACAATCACACACAATACACATATTTTACCCTAGAAACCCAAAATTGGGAAAAAAAACATTCCTTGAGCGTATTTCTCCTTGTTGTCTTATTCAATCAATGAATAAAGAGTTACATGATTAACCTTGGTATACACCTAAGACACAATCACCATCATACACTCTTGCTTTACACAAGAAAAATTGTGCAGTGAATTCAACTTACATCTACATGAACAACAACATCCTCTTAAAGGATTCATATAATAATTAGCTTCTATAGTATTACAACATGCCTTATTTATACACTTTATAGCATGCAAAACCCTAAATCAAGACACCTAAAAATAGTTACAGATCCATGTAGATGATTGGCTTCAAATCCTGTGAATCTTGGGATTTTATTACAGTTGACTTTAGTTAGTTTAAGAGTCGAATACCAGTTGACCTCTAGTCAGTATTCAATCGATTTCCACTCGACCTTCTATCAACCTCATGTTTACCACTTTGACTTTGAATTTCCTATCGATCACTTCAACTTCTGACTTCTCAGTTGATCACTTTGACCTCCACTTAACCATCAACTCAACTTGACTTGTCAGTCGATTATCCACCTAGTCGATCCACCTCGACTAGACATTCAAGTGATTGTTCTTTCACTACAAATATTACAAAAAACCAATAACCTACACCCTTGGGATGTTATCCACTTAAAACTGACATAAAACTTTGTTAATGAACATATTTGAAAAGATATGCTCTTCAATAAAGGTATCCTTAGAGTAATCCATGAATGGGAAATAATTGTTCATCGTACACTTCTAAGTCAAATCCTAATCTAGCTAGGGGAAAACCCTAAAACCTAACCATATCCCCATCCTCCAGAATATTTTTTCACCAGTTCAAGTGAGATATTATTTACAAAGACAAATTATTTCACTTGGAAATTCAATATATAGGATTTACTAAGAAGTAAGGTACTTTACCAAGCCACCATGGGAATATAAGTTGTTCTCATAGATGCATTAAAGATATTTGAATGGGACGACTAAAATTACTCAACATGTGGACTCATCAGGATGTCAATCTCAAATGAATTGAAGTTTAATCTTCAAGGGTTTGGAATTTGTGATGTTGCTTTGACAAAGCTGGAAATTGTGTTTGGTAAACACAACCATATTCAAGCACACCAATTCGAAAATCAGTTGATTGATTTGAATGTTAATGATTTTAGTTGCATTGAAGATTTTCTTTAGAAGTTTAAGACATTTAGGAAATTACTCATAGATTTTCAAGTCAATAAATAAGATTATTAGCTATTTTTTGATATTCCATCTAAACTTGGACCTACCTCTTTTGTTTTTTTTATCAACCTTTCACTCTACTAGGGAGGCCTTTATTAATCAATGTACTACTTATGTAATGCCCTATTTTGACACCTTTTGTGTTCCCATCATTTGTGAGAAAGATAAGTTGAATGCACCTTGGATCGATAAGTATTGCAAGTACCTTTAGCAAGGCCTCAGTGGCACAATAGAAGCAAGGCCTCAAGCATTTGAAGAAGCAACATCTGCATAACAACAGACAAAGAAAGGTTCCTTAACTCTCTCAACCAGCTCCTACTCCCAAGGGTGATAAAGAAACCAAATCAAAAGGAAAGAAGGTTGAGATACATTGTAATTTTTATGGTAAATATGGTCATACATAGTCTAAATGTTTAAAAAATATGGAAGCCTTAAAATCAACAATGAAGAACAACAACATCAATCTAGATCTTTCTTCTTCTAACTCTTCTTTTCCATCTTCTTCTCATGGAGATGTTATTTCTACCTCTGTTTTTTTTTTAATGAAACATCTACTACTTCTTATAATAAGTGGCTTATTGACTATGGAACATCTTATCATATGGATAAGGATAAAGACATATTTTCCACTGTTAATTAATGTAACAAGAAATAAATATGTGTTGGTGACGATAATATCTAATTTTTATAGGGTCTTTAGTTCCACTAGATGATGACCATTTTAATGATATATTATATGTTCCAAGTCTTTCTTGAAACCTTTTATCAGTGTATTGAATCACTAATCATGATGAAGGGAAAATTGTAGATTTTTCACCTAGCCAAGTTGTAATCAAATATTTAAAGGATCCCAAACATATTTTAGCAACTAGAATTGTTGGAGATATTACAAGGTTATACATATATAATAAATTTTGGTCATCATCTCTCCCCTCAATTTTTATTTCTTGTAGTGATGACATGAATACACTTTGGCATGGTCACTTTGGACATCTAAACTATCACCCATTGTCGTAGCTATGTAAATAAAATATGGTGACTAGTCCTCCTCTTGTTTCTTGTGGGGATGAATTTTGTTCTAGATGTGTTCTCAACAAACATTTTTGGGAGAGTTTTAAAAAATGAGCCTCTTGGCACACATAGGAACACATAGAACCCCTTGCAACTTGTTCATGGTGATTTTTATGCTCCACTTCTACCTTTTTTCTTTCTATGGGTTCAAGTAATTCTTAATGTTCACGAATGACTTCTCCAAATTTACTTGGGTTGATTTATTAAAACTTAAGAGTGTTGGAACATGGATTAAACACATAGAAGAACGAATCTGAGATCAGAGGTGGTTTCTAAAGACATCGTAGCACTGAAGCATGAGTTTCTCCATGAGATCAAGAGCATTCTCCCAAGATGATATGATGATATGAGATGATTATAGACTAATCACAAGGATAATCTATAAATGGGTTTCAGTCATGGACCAAAAATAACAAACTCGGGTGAAGGCGATTGCACTTGTCCATGAAATGAAGATATGAGATCCTTAAGTGGACATGGTCAACCACAAATTTAGTCACTCATCGAACCAAATATTTGGTTGAATTGCTCATCTGACAAGGTGGGCTTTACGATGGAACTGCATGTTCCAACACCCCCCGTAAACTCATTTTGGAGGAAAACAAATTCCATAACTTTCCCCCATGAATTTGTTCTAAATGAAAAAGTTGATCACACAACGATACCAAAACACTCCTTAGGAAGTTTGATCACCATCAACACAGGTCAAGGTGAAAGATAATTCATTCATTGAAAACTGGTTGCAAAATCCGTTGTCCAAACACGGTCCTAGTCGATCAGGCGACTAGACAACAAGACAACACTAGCCAATCGATGAGTTGAATAGAAAATAATGCACCAATACAACCAATCTTTGTCAATCCAATAGTCTCTACCAAGATAGTCAGTCTCTGTATCCAAACAATCTCTGTATAAGGTACAATAAGTAGAAGTACAACTCCCAACAACAAAGTGGAACATGGTTTAGTCGGTCTCAATAATTCTAGGTCGAGTCAACAAGAACCATTCAAGCTAACATACAACTCATCATTTTGGTTTACACATCAACAACTTCAATTACCCCCCCCCTTTTTAAACACATATGAGGGATCAAATCATCATCAATAGATCTTTGTCGAAAAACTCCAGTCAACGAACAATAGCAAGTTGAAACTTAGTTGACAAATACATAGTTGAAAGCAACTCCAGTCCACTGTCAAGTCGGGTCGAATCTTATTCGACCAATATCCAAGTCGAACTCTAGTTGACTATGAAGTTAGGATGATCTTGTGGTCGACCAATGCAAATCAATTAGTAATGAAGATGAACGTTGTGCGACTATACAACTAACGAAACACAATGATAGGAAATCCTCAAACATCTGGTCATATGCACCCATGACCACTCATTAATCCAACCGAAGTCTATCCTGGTAGTTAATACGGGTCCATGGTTATGTGTTTCACGTCTCTTTTGAAAAGATATGAAAGTATTATTACCATTATTTCTATGGAAAGGACGACAATAAGGCACATAAGTATGTGCTGGTTGATCAAGAGATATAGGCTCAAGGTTCGGTGTACTCGCATAAGTAGAACAACCCAATATATCAACAACAATGTCATCATCAATAATATTCTCAGCTTATGGATTGTTAGTAACAACCACTTCATTAGTCAGTTCAATATATTTTTCTATTGGAAAATCAGTCTAAACTCCACATGCAAGGAACAAAACTTCCCTATTTGCAACAAGCGCATGTGTAGGCAAGGAGAAAAAAACAACATAATATGCAAGACCTATTCTTCGTGGCAATATCTCAGGAATAATAGGAGCAATAATACCCTGTCCATTCTTCCCAAGTACTCCTCTAGTATATCCCATCTTGTTGAGAAGTCATGACCCTATACCTGTAGTGTGTTTTTCAAAGTTGGGAGAAACAACACAATCATCAGTTTTAAAACTTAAATTAAAAACATTTGGCTTACAAACAACAATAGGGGGTGGAGAAGAAATAGGTGATCATGGTAACTCAACAACAACATCATTCTTCTCACAAATAGTTGGACTAGCAACATCGATGGAAGAAGAAACAACAATAATCTTCTTCTCAACATTTTGTTCAATAGTTTGCAAGCTCTAAAGAGTCTCATCCTTCTCAGTTGGCTACAACAATATGGCATCATAATCTTCCTTCAATTCCTAATATTCATCAAACAATCAAGTGTTATCTTCTTGAATAGGAGAAAGTTCTTCGTGAAGCTCATCAACATAGGCTTGTAAGTGGGCAACCTCACGAGTTAGCTAGAAATTTGTCTCCATCAGTTGGTTAATATCTGGGCTCACTATTGTGTGGGGAATAACTTTCACTTCTTCCTTAAAGTCTTCAAAAAGGTCATACTTCTCGTCAAATTTGTCTGCAAGAGTTTAAAAATCTAGACACAATGTTTCCCAGGGAAGTAACCCTCCTGGAGTGCTCAGTCACAACACTCTAGAGCACGTCTTCTGCATACTTCAACTAAGTTTTTAGTTCCACATTATCTATCTTCAAGGAATAATTTTCAAGAGAAAGGGTTTTAACGTATTTCACGAGACCATCGACAAGATCAGTTTTGTCGCCAAAATCATCCACTAGATCTTGAAAAATGGTTTCCATTGTCTGTTCTAGGTCAACAATTTTCCTAGATTTTTCATCGAACCGATGTAGAAGGTTGGTTTTAAATAGGGTAGCCTCATCTTCCAGCTGGGTGTGGGTTGTATTCAGTTTACTTTGTAGGAATTGATTCTCCTTTTGCAACAACATTATACAAGGAGGTGACTTCTGCACGAAGTCGAATGTGATATTATTCCAAGGCGACAAGCTTCTTCTCATGAATCTCTTGCAATTTCTGAAGCATTAGAGCTTCATCTTCATCCAACATTCCCATCGTCGATGGAGGGAAAAATTTAAGCACAAAAAATGAAAATCAAACACAACTACAAGGTTGGCTTCTCTAATCGACTCACACCAAGTGAGCAGTCGATCGTGCATAATTAATTGTGGCAAAAAAATTCGTGTTGCTCCTGGTGAAAGCAACTCAAAAAAGGTTTGCATGGCCACATTACAAGCCACTATGTCAATGAATCATGCAATTAGGGTTGTCAAAATAAATTTCTTGATGCACCAACAACTGATCAAAGAGTTTTAAAACCCAAAAAATTTGAAGTCAGAGTCGTTTGTCATGGGAGATAGGTCGAGTCGAAGTTTCATCACACAAACCAGTCGGTCTCCATTGGGGTCAAGTCAGTCGGATCCCTGGTAGCTCTATACATCGAGTCAATCAAGCATTCTCAGACACGACAACTGCTACACACACTAGTATTCACGCATATGCAAGTCAGGAAAATGTTGTGTGTCAAGTGTGCTTTGGTCAAGGGTTTTGACAATCCCAATACACAAGTCCGCGTAGATTTTAACCTTGTACAATATTTTAATTCAAACATATTTTCAATAAATGAACAAAAAATATACAATGACAAATACACACATTACACAGAGATTCTTCCCATGGAAACCTAAAACCAGGAAAACCAACATATTCTATATTCATTCACATCATACATTATTTACAATATAATATACATATAGGATCCAATGACATCCAAAACCCTAATACAATGACTTGGATTAGTCAACAACCCTAATTCCTTAACCAAAAATAGAAAACCATCGATGAAAAACCATGTGCTGAAAAACTGCCCATAAATGGACACGAAAACCAAGGGTCGCCCAAAAATGGACACGAAAACTGAGGGCAACGTGGATACTATTTCTAGTTGTGCAAATAATATAACACACATCTGACATTCTCCCACTTTTTTTTTCTTTGCATACATGGGGTTACAGGGTTACATAGTCCAATCTAGGGCAAAAAATGCCCAAAGATCCTCTACACCAAGAGAACTTCTCAATGCTCATAGATTTTGTTAATGAATCTGCAAGATTCTACAAAGTATCCACCTGTTGGGGACCTATAATCATAGGCAACTCGATTCTTTGACCGCTGATTTGGCGTTTCTCCCATGATGAAGACATTTGGCTCGGTTGATTCCATTTTCCCCTCCATTCGTTTTGCCCGACCCTCCATCACCATGCTACATCCTTCATCCACCGCTGCGCTCTCACTCCCTTGTCCTTTTGACCCATTGAGTACATCTCGCCCACCACTCATCCCTAAATAAACAAACTTAGGATAGAAAACATTAGGTTAATAATAAATGATTAGTGAATTTTTTTAAGATTAATTAGTGTAATAAAGCAATATTAATTAAATTAATGTAGTTGTATTAATAAGCTAGGTTAATCTTGTTAGTAATTAATTAATTATTGATTAATTATTTAATTAACTAATAATTAAGTTAGTATTTAGGTTAATTTAGGTTAGTGTTAAACATTAAAATAAAACAACATTAAACATTAATTAATATAAAACATTTGATAAAAAACATATAAAAAATTAAAAACCAAATAGAATAAACATAACACAAAAAATAAAAATAAAAACGAATAATATAACAAAAAAAAAACATAAAAACAAAATAAATCATAAATAAAAACACATAAATAAATAAAATCAAACATTAATAAAACGAAACTAATACAAAAATTAAAAAGCATAAATATAACACACGTA
>JZKD02S1693542.1:583163-605415 GCA_000966675.3 Picea glauca | reverse complement strand
GTTTTGACACCTCGTCTTGCGAAGGGGTCTGGGCAAACGAAGATGAAATTTTAAAAGACGAAAGAGGTTTTTGTTCATCATGGGTTGAAGAACAAAAACCTCTCCTAGTTGTTTCAAAGGTGCCATCAGCTGGGAGAATCGAGGCTGTCTTTCAGTCTCATTTTTTCGTATTTCTGGTTTTTCTGTTACAATCCCAATTTTGTGGGAGCTGTTTCTGCGAGGTGGAATCGAAATTTGAGAAACGGAAGGAGGTTTTTGCTCCAGACAAGATAATATACAATAAAATCCTTTGGTTTTTTCACAAGTGTCACTGATTGGGAGAAATCAATGACTGAGCGTACCCCTATTTTCAACAAATTCGGCCAAAATTGCAGTTCCAGATTTTTGGGGATTTGTGGCTATTTTTGGTCGAGGTGGTTAAAACCGACTTACACAATTTGTTGGGGGATCTCTCCTATTTATTCAGAAGATTTTAATGTTAAAGGGGTTGATCATTCAGGGACCATGATTTAAATCTTGTATCAGAGCTTATAGAGCCATTTGTATTTTTCATCAATTCAATAATACAGTCGCAACAGTTACATGATTCTTGTGTCAAGTATATTGGTGAAGTGCTCCTCCAGTAAATTGTTTTCTCTGTTTCCATATGTTTTCTTTCCTTATTATACGACATAAGTTTATGAGCATAATTTGTTGAAAGATACACTCTGTTTCTGCCTGCGGATAATATTAATGTTTTCTTCCGATATTTAGTGGCATAATTCTTCATTGCTCTGTTGCTAAATTGATCATTTCTTTTTCCTCCTCTTTCATTTCATTTTATTTTACCAGATCCAGTAATTTGCCTACCTTGCCCTGTAAAGTTGTCTGTAGGATTTGTTTTTTATTAAATCTCAGATTGTGACTCCATTGCCCATGGCCCTTTTCTCCTGCTCCAACCAATCATTTAAAAAATCCAAACTATGAACCCATTAGCTAGCCTAATATCTATTCAAATGAATCTATATCACACAGAGAGATCCCTCTCTGAGTCTTGGAGGGCTAGATCCAAGACTCGAAGTGGTTTTGATGTTGCCTCTGTGACTGCCTCCACAGCCTTGGGAAAATTACAGAGTGCTAACACCACCTTCATTAGAAACACCTTCTTTTCTTCAACCATGTCTCTCACAAAGTGATATCTAACATCAATATGCTTGGTCCTTGAATGATAAACTGGGTTCTTTGCCAAAAAAATTGCACTCTAACTATCACACTCTATCCTTACAGCTTGTTGTACCAACCCAATACCTGAACACAATCTTTGTAACCATACTTCTTCCTTGCTTGCATGAGTGGCTGCCGTGTATTCAACTTCTGTAGTTGAAAGTGCCACTACAGACTCTCTTTTTCTCCTCTAATTGATTGCTCCTCCAAATAGATTAAACACATACCCACTTGTATATCTTCTATGATCCAAATCTCCAGCCCAATATGCATCCACAAAGCCATGTATTTCCAATACTCTGTTAAAACTTGTTCTTCCTTGGTAGTACAATCCATAACTAGTAGTGCCATGCAAATACCTAAAAACTCTCTTTACTGTTGTCCAATGCTCCTTCCTTGGTTTTGACATATAGCCGCTCAAAAATCCCACTGCATGTGCAATGTACGGTCTAGTACAAACCATTGCATACATCAAATTGCCAAACACACTCTCATATGGAACACGAGACATGTCCTCCTCCTCTTCCCGTGTCTTGGAACATTGATCCACATATAACTTTACACCTACATAAATAGGGAGCCTGACCGGTTTACATTCCTGCATATTAAACCTTTGCAATATTATCTCCACATATTTTCTCTGATTTAACTAGAGTTTATTGTTTTTCCGATCTCTTTTAATTTCCATGCCTAAAATGAAATTTTCAGCACCAAGATCCTTCATGTCAAATTTAGAGGGCAACTGAGTTTTCACATCCTGGATAATCTCCTTGTTGTGTCCTATCAAAAACATGCCATCCACATAGAATACCAATTAAATCCAATGATCACCAATTAATTTAAAATACACACAATGATCCTCTTTGCTGCTTGTGAAGCCATGTCCCAACATATAAGTATCAAATTTTTGATACCACATCCTTGGTGATTGTTTTAAACCATACATGGAATTTTTCAACTTGCATATCATCTCCTTCTTTCCCTTCACAACAAAGCCTTCTAGATGCTTCATGTAGATTTATTCTTCTAGATCCCCATGTAGGAACATTGTCTTCACATCCATCTATTCTACTTCAAAATCAAATGCAACATCAACATATAACATAAATATAATATAAGGTAACTTGGAAATAGGAGAAAAAATCTCACCAAAATCAATTCCCTCAACCTCGGAATAACCCTTTTCTACTAACCGAGCTTTGTATTTCTCCACTTTGCCTTTTTCATTCAAATTCTTTTTAAATACCCATTTGTGTCCAATGGGATTTCTTCTAGTCGACAACTCCACTAGATCCCAAGCCTCATTCATATCCAAGGCTTCCATTTCTTCAACCATGGCCCTTTTCCAGAGTTTTTCATCCTCTGAATCCACTGCCTCCCTAATAGTTCTAGGATCATCATCAGTAATACACAAAGAAAATTTGAATGGAAATAAGGTGGAGTATATCTTTCCGGTAGCCTTTTTCCTGCACCAATCTCCTAAATACTGGAGTATGAGGATCTTCTTCTTCTGATTCATGTTCTTATGTAGAGTCTGATTCATCATCCTTTGGATCAAATTCTATTTTCTGTGGTTCTTCCTTACTTGGTAGAACTTCATGTTTGACAACATCTTTCATTTCTCTAAATACCACATCTAGTCTATACACAACATTCTTAGTTTCTGGGTTCCAAAGCTTATAACCTTTGAGACCATCTTTATACCCAATAAAAATGCACTTTTCATCCTTCTTATGTAGCTTACTCTTGTTTTCCTTTGGAACATGAACATAGGCCTCACAGCCAAATACCTTGAGATGTGTGAGAGATTGTTTCTTACTAGTCCATACCTCTTGTGGAGTCTTGTCATCCAGTGCTAATGAGGGTGATCTATTGACCAGGTAACATGAAATACACACTTCCTCTGCCCAAAATTCTTTCCCTAACCTAGCACCACTAAGCATGCACCTTGCTTTTTCCATCAATGTCTTGTTCATCCTTTCTGCAACTCCATTCTACCGAGGTGTATAAGGAGTAGTCTTCTAACTTTCTATACTTCACTTCTTACAAAATTCTTCAAATTCATTCCCACAAAACTCTCCACCATTTTCTGTCCTCAACACCTTAATTCTTTTCTCTGTTTGATTCTCACCAAGAGCCTTAAACTCTTTAAACCTATCAAAGACTTCAGATTTTTTCCGAGAAAATATATCCAAGTATTCCTTGAGAATTCATCTATAAATGAGACATAGTACACATATTTTTCCAATGATGGAACCAACACAAGTCCAAACACATCACTATGCACTAGTTGTAAAATTCCTTCTGCCCTCGTTGTACCAGAAGAGAATCTTACCCAATTTTGCTTCCCATATACACAATGTTCAAAGAAATCAAAATCTAGAGAGTTGTTAGACATACCTTCAACCATACATTTACCATGCAGTATTCAAAGACCCTTCTCTCGGATATTCCCTAGTATTTGATGCCATAGCATAACCTTTTCTCCATAGACTGTAGGAGTTTTTTCTTCTTTTGCTTCAATATAAGGAACAATGGAACTATTACACCCATCACTAATAGTGCTTCCTTGCAGCTTATACAGAGTTCCAATCTAAATTCCCTTCAGCAACACCATTACTCCTCGAACCATCCTGCATGTTTCTTTTTCAAATACCATTTTTACCCCTGCATCATCCATTTTTCTTACATAAAGTGAATTTCTAACCAATCCTGGGATGTACAGAACACCATGCAATGTTCTAATCCTTCTATGAGCCTCAACTTGACTTTTCCTCTTCCTTTCATATTCACATAACCACTCCTTGTGGGGAGTCATATGAAAGGATGCAGCTGAGTCAACCAACCATGCCTCATGATATGCATGTATGCTTGAAGAAGCCAAGTACACATCTCCTCCTTCTTCCTTGTATGCATTTTCTTTTATAGCGGGAGCACCTTCAGATCCATTCACTTTCTCAACGCTTTTGGATCTACATTTCTTCTTGAAGTGCCCTTATTTTTCACATCTCCAACATACCTTTACAAATTTCCAGGGGATTTAGATCTACCCTTAGACTTAGATCTCCCACTTGAGGACTTAAATCTATTTCTTTCATGTGAGCGTCCTCTTGCAAATAATGCATCTGTGCTATGTCCTTCCATGTCCTTCTGTTGCATCTCCTCTAACAACAAGGATGAGACCACATCATCAAAACTCATGGTACTTGTATTACTACCTATGTCCACAACTAGACTATCCCACGAGTCTGGTAAAGCAAACAATAAACTAAAACACTTATCTTCATTTGAAATTTTAATCTCAATAGATAACAACTGACTTACCACAATATTGAAGGAATTCAGATGCTTTGTAACCGAGTATCCATCTCTCATCCTCAACTTATACAATTTTTGCCACAGGAAGAATTTATTTACTAGGGACTTAGATTGATACAAGTTCCCAAAATTATCCCATAACTCCTTGGTTGTAGCTTCCCCTGACACATTCAATAATACTGAATCTGAGAGACACAATTGGATTGTGCTCTTTGCCTTTTGATCCAAATTTTTCCAGTCATCTGCTGATGTTCATGTAGTTGTAGTACCTGGATCCACCGCGACCCACAGATCTCTATCTACCAGCAGATCTTTCACAACTAAAAACTTTACCCATTAAATTTACTGATCTCCATTTTCAAACTGCTCGCCATTTCTCTTCACCTGAAGAATCAATACCACAGATTTCCCATTGTAACAAGGCTTATCACAGTCCCGATTCAAACCCATGACCACAAAGATGTCCCCTTGAAGACAATAATTGCTCTGATACCAAATGTAGATTTTAACCTTGTACAATATTTTACTGCAAACAATTTTTCAATAAAAGAACAAAAAAGATACAATGGAAAATACACACATTACACAGATATTTTTCCCTTGAAAACCAAAACTGAGAAAACCAACATATGATATATTCATTCACATCATACATTGTTTATAATACAATATAAATATAGGATCCATCGACATCCAAAACCCTAATCCAATGACTTGGATTAGTCAAGAACCCTAATTCCTTAATCGAAAATAGAAAACCATCGACGAAAAACCATGTGCCTAAAAACCACCCATAAATGGACATGAAAACCGAGGACCACCCAAAAATGGATAGTCATGCAAAGAATATAACACATATCCAACATTTGAGTCGAACATATAGTCTGTGAGTTGATTTGGAGCCCGCACTAGTTGATTCAAAGGATTGATGTACCTTTACACTGGTCAACCAGGTAGTCGGGTCGATATCGCCTTCTATCGGTCGAGGGTTTAGCTCCATCGAGATGACAATCAAGTCGATGTCTAGTTGAGTAAGGAAGCATGTTGGAGTTTGAACCTTCTATCTCTTAACCGGTCTAGGACAAAAAGTTTGAAACACACAAAGAGGAGGGTTTTGGTTCAGTGTGTAATGGCAAATCAACGAGTCAAAGAGCGACCATCAATGAGTATCCATCAATAAATATCAATATCGAATGCAAAATCCAAAGCATTCATCGATAAACAAACTCTCTGGGCAATCCCTGGCCAATCATCTCTATTACGCAACAAAGATATTATGCCCAAAATAACCACAGATGCTTAGCGCTATTTCGTTCTAGTCTGAGTTTGACATGTTTTTGACTTATAATTAGGCCCTTGTAGAAAAACAATATGGACATCAAATTAGGAAGTCAAGAACCATAATGGTGGTGAATATGTTAACAACAAATTTTCAACTTACTATACTGCATGGAATATTTATATGCAACACATTGTTACATACACACCACAACAAAATGGTGTTGCTAAGAGAAATAATCACACATTAAAGAAATAGCAAATTGTATGATCCGATCTAAGGAATTAAGTCCTGTTTTTTGGGACGAAACCATTAATTGTGCAAATTATGTAATCAAACACACTCCCACAAAGGTTTTAAGAAATATAACACTAAAATAAGTATACCATTAATAATTATTTTGTCTATCACTGTGACTTGTATAACATAGTCTAAATTGTGTGATAGCGGAAACATTGCATTATAGAAAAGGAAACTAGTGATCAAATCTTATTAAAAGTTTATTTTGATTGTGCAAACTCTAAGTATGATAGAGAGTGTGAGGAAACTAATTAGATGAGTTACTTGTGGTAGCTCCACCTAGTGATCAAGCACATATGTGACACATTCACACATGTGACTCTTGTTCCATCACCAACTCTCCAACACCAAATATGGATTGTGTATGCCATTATAGATACATAATATGTCTTGGGAATCTATCTTAATGGATTTATAACATGATTTTTTCTACAAAGCATAAACATGATAGTGTTGAAAATGTTTTTGTACTAGTACCAGTGTTGGAGAACCAATATGTTACAAGAGAAACACAACTCTATAAGTAATTCATTTATTCTATGAAAATGTGTGGGTCCACTTTAGAGTCTCATCCTTAATCATCTCACATAAAGACTCTAATTTTTTTAACATGTTTTGAAGATCTCTATGGAGTATAAGGGACAAAAGACTTAACATTTTGAAAACCATCCCTCCTCATACATATGGAAAGATAAAAATCATTAATTAAATTATTATACACTTTTTGTGTGTCTACAATAACCCACATGGGATGACAACATACCATACATTTTAACACAACTACAATAGATCCTAACATAACTTTACTGGAAAAAATCTATTTGAAGTTAATTAAATGATTATACACATTGGCATTTCTACAATAACCCACATGGGATGACAATATCCCATACATTTTAACACAACTACAATAGATCCTAATGTAGCTCTACTAAAAAACCCCAGTTGAGGTCAATGGGGTCTAGTTTGGGTGGTTAAAATGAGGGGTTATTATCCTCCCCACCCATGCTCTATTCTTTCTTATGACATTCTTCCCCTTCATGGATTGATTTGTCTTCACAAGGATTCATTTCATGCCAATGGGGCCCGGTGCAATCCTTCAGTGAATTTCATAGATTAGACTTTGATTCGTTCCAAGACTCAACTAGCAACAATTGTATTTTTGTATTCTTCAATTGACATCTTAGTTGGATCTCAGTTGACCCTTCAGTTGATCCGTAGTTAATTCAACTCCATCTACTTTCTTTGCAAGACTCTAGTTGAGCCTTGACTTAGTTGAATTGTGCATCCTTTCAATAAGAAATGATCATAATACATGATAAGTGACATTGATTACTCAACATAGATATCATATGACATTTGAATAGTCAGTAGACACCAAGTAAGCACCATCAACATGGTAGTGCATGTCTCTTCATCTTCTCAAGCCAAAAATTAGTAATAAATTGGTTGGTCTTCCCCATTCTATTACATAACTAAATCTAATTGAAGGTAAGTAAAATTTAGATGGTAGGGAACCTAAGGACCCTTCAGAAAATGTTTAAATGTATGTAAGCATACCAAGGAAAGGGTTTTTCCTTGCAATTCCTCTCTAATATTGTATTCGATCCATTTAACTCTAGTTCACCTCTGTTCGAGGGTTTCTTGATTAGATACTTTGAATACTGACTTCCAAAGGTGACTAACCAACCCATTGTAGTTTTTCCCTTGGGTTTCTCTACCATCAGTTCCTAGCTTACATCTTCATGTGATTGGTATTGTTCATTGCTTTTAATTATTTCTATTTGGTTGTTTATGGATTTTCATTTTCATTTACAATATAGCTTTTCATCCTACCATCACAACATAACTTGACTCATTCAATGGAATTTGTTTCCCCTTGTCCTCACCTAGGTGACACAAACCAATGGAATGGAAGCATAGTTTCTAATAACAAATTTGTATCAGATTGTCTACACTCTAGCCTTAATAAACACTATCTGCACATTTATCAAACTTATATATGTTTAAACATGCTCAAATATGTAATAGTTTAACTTGGCCTTGCCTTTGACTTATGAGTTTTATTTGCTAAAAAATTTAGTCCAAGAACGGAAGATGAAACAAAGAACATGAATACCTCTACCTTTAGTAAGATTGAACAACTCATAGAGAGAGCACTTGATCAATAGAGAAAATAAATGTATGCACATTTCAATGAAATTATTGCTTGACTTACCTTGACCATGGATTTTACTTCGAATAGAAACCTGACATAAATTACCTTCAACAAGTTTAACCCCTTCAAGGTTCAAATAAATCTAGACATCCCTAATCTAGAATGAAATATTGATGCAAAAACAATAGAAAATTTGACACAATAATGTGAGTCCTTTTTTGTTAACAAATTTTCCAAGGCTAATATGATCATGATAACTTTCTTGAAAACTTCTACTTCTATACATTGTTGTTGGGAAATATTTAAACTGAATAGGACGAATCAACCAACCCCATTGACACATGGAAGAAATTAATTGAACATGTAAGTAAATGATTCTATTCACCCAAGTAAATGGAATGATGGTATAAGAAATGGTAGCATTTAATACAATGGAAATATCATACTGTACAAAGTTATACCAACAAATTGCACTGATGAAAGGGTCAACTTGGAATCAAAGAAGAACATAAGTTCTCATCTTGAAATACATCAATGAGTTATCTGCTTATATCCAACAAGAAATGAAATTTATTAGTACTTCCACTCTTGCATAATCTTTTATTTATGCTATTAATCTCGAGGATATGTTTAAAGGGAAATGACAATTCTTGACCAAACCAACTAGTCGAAATTTCGACAAGAATCCTTAATCAATTGCGGTTATCACAAATAAAGATAATCTACTTTATAAACCATTGATCGACAAAAGTGAGACAATACTAAGAAGCCTTTCAAGGGTAAATTTCAAGGAAAATGTAGTAGAAAACCTTGAATAGGTACATGGTGATATTACCATTGCTCAACTTGGAATTATGCATTTGAATGCAATGCTTCAAATACATTTTGTCACGGATGTCTACTTTCGATGCAAGTATAGATCCACATTAGACTTCTGATATAGGTAAATATATGATGGAATATGGTCTTGAAGTGTTGAATTTAATTTCATCTTCCTTTCCAACCCTCACAGACTCGACTATCATTGATCAAGAGGAAAGAGAAAGATTGTTCAATACATAGATATTGATGAAACATAATCCATTTCATATGCTAGTGACAACGATAGTCAAAATAAATTTGCCTTTGAAGACATTATGAAGTAATGAGATCTTGTTATAGAGCTACATTCACAATATTTCAACATCGATTGGATTAAGAAGGTCAGGAATTCATAATCAATCTAGCCTAATTTATCAAGCCTTGCAAGCATGAAATGTCTCATGATGTAGAGCCCCTACCATTAGTAGATGTAATATTTGGAAAACTATACTTATGGGACATACATGCCAATGACTATTCTCAACCACAAAAGGTGATTGTTAATATCAAGAAACAATGGTTTGGAATTCCTAAACGTTTGACCCAAGTCTACAGCCTCATTGATTTCAACTAAGAAAGCAAGAAATTTGATCAACCACGCTTTGAAATTCACGTTGTTTATGATTAAACCTCAACATTCCAAGAAGATCACAATAACTAGTCGACTCTCCACTGACAAACACTCTTGACTTCAACATTGACTAGTCGATAGCGTAATTAAAGAATAGAAAGATGTGTTCAAAGATCCAGTTGGAGTACCACTACATTGTGAGGAAAAATATTCCATAGATCTTGTTTGTATTTCTTCATTACCCTATGCATTTGCTTATAGAAGGTGTGTTTTAGAGAATGAAGAAATCCATAGAAAAATTCAAGAATTAATTGACAAAGGGCATATTTGACCAAGTTGCTCTTCTTGTGGCAGTGTTTTCATATTAGTTCTTAAGAAATATGGGACTTGGCACACATGCATACAAGGATTGGTAATAATATATCAATGAGGAATTGATATCCTCCCCCCAAAATAGATGATTTGCTTGATTTCTTAAGGGATGATAAGTTCTTTACCAAACTCAACCTCAAGTCGGGATATAATCAAATCCCCATAGAGTCTTCAAATGTTTGGAAAACTAGTTTCAAAACCAAGGAACATCTATTTGAATGGCCATTCATGCCTTTTGGTCTAGCAAATGCACCCTCCACCTTCAAGAGGTACATGTATTATGTTCTTTGAATTAGGAAAATACATCATTGTCTACTTATATGACATACTAATTTACAACACATCACGGGAAAAGCATTTGTAGCATCTTTAGCAATTGCTTAACACTCTCATATAGCATAAAATTTGTATAAAATTGAATAAGTTCTATTTTTCCATGAAGAGTATCAAGTACTTGGGTATGTGATCGAATTTGCAAGCATTTGAGTTGAGTC
Source organism: Picea glauca (assembly GCA_000966675.3). NCBI lineage: Eukaryota > Viridiplantae > Streptophyta > Pinopsida > Pinales > Pinaceae > Picea > Picea glauca. The sequence goes on along the minus strand of JZKD02S1693542.1, from coordinate 594,859 downwards.
AAAGAAAATGCAATTAGTCAAGGATTGGCCCACTTTGAGAGACATTCATGAACTAAGGAGTTTCCTAGGCTTAGAATATTTTTATCACAGTTTTTTGTTAGGATTTAGCACATTTCTTGGAACATGAATCAATTAATGAAAGGAGGAAAGAAAATGATCAAATGAACAACAACACACAAAAAAAATTCAAACAACCTTAGACTATGTACAAATATTTCAAATATTTCAAAGAACAACATTTGTATAACTCCAATGCTCACTCTACCTTATTTACATAAGCCATTTGAAATAGAGATCGACACTTTAGACTATGCTATGGAGTAGTGATCACTCAAGCTAGTCACCTAGTAGCATTCCATTTAGAAAATTTTAGTGATATTGTTCATAATTTTTTACTTGAAAGGGAACTATATGCCATTGTGGAATTGTTTTTTGCAATGGAGACACTATATTCCATGCAAAGAGACAATCATACACACCAAACAAAAACCTCTTTAGTTTTCCCCTTAATAGTCTAAATTGTAAATAATAAGATAGCTCAAGTGGATTAACTACCTACAACAAATTCAGTTGGTAATTCAACAAAAAAAATGGAAATCCAATGCAACAATTGATTTTCTTAGTCGACCTCTAGTTAATTAACTTCTTATAGTTTTAAGTATGCATGGTTATGACACCATTAATTGACCTCGAATGTATGAAGAAGACACTAATTTTTCATCAGTATATTGATAGCTTCAGATAGTTCAATCAATTATCCTTGAATACTACTTGAAGGACAATCTTGTCAATAATATAGGTCATGTTTATGTACCTCAAGGTGAGCACTGACACAAGCCTATTTCGGATGCACACTACAACAAAATAACAAGCCACTTTGGAGTAACTAAGACTCTTACACCACTACAAAAGTATTTCTATTTACCTTCACTCAAGTTATATGTTGATAAATAAATCAAATCGGACATGGTTTTTTCCATCTCGAAGCCACCGACTTGAAAATAGGGTTTGTACACACCCTTGCATATTCTAGACCAACCATGGAAATCTGTCTGAATGAACTAATCAAGTAGCATGATGTATTCCTAGTAGTGGTCAACATATTTTCAAATATGGGTATCCTCATACCTTTCAAGAAGACCACAACTAATTAGTAATTTAAAAAACTATTTTTTAAACATGTTTGGAAGCACTCTGGTCTATTGACTACAATAATTATTGACTATGATTCCAAATTGTCAACATATTTTGGAAAATACTCTAACAGTAACTCGACACACAACTTTCCATGTTGACAATGTTCCATCCTCAGATAGATGGAAAAACTATGATTGCCATTCACATGGTGGTGCAATTGATTCACATGTACAAACACAAGCATCATAGAACATGTGATGAGAGTCTTCCATACATTTAACAAAACTACAATCGATCTCAACATAATTCCACAAGCAATATTCCTTTTGAGATCTGTTATGGATTTCAACCCTTAGTGCTTGTCAACTTGGTTATTCTATCCACTATTTCCATTTCCACGTACTATGGATAATACGAAATTGAAAAGTCACTCGATTTCAAGGATAAGGTTTATAAGATTCAAAACCAAGCACATGAAATGTTGTAAAGAGCTAGTTAAATAGCTAAATCTTAACATGGAAATCATCATATTCCTCATCCATTCCAAATTGGGTATCAAGCATAGTTGCATCTATATAAATAAATATTTAGTGGCTCATATAGGGAGTTGGAGGCTTTGATATATGTTTCTTACACTATACTTGTAAGAATGGGGGGAAATTCTTTTAAACTCAACATTCCACCATACCTGCATTTACATCCATGGACTTGCTTCAACCGTATTTTCCACTATCTATGGAAAATACTAGCTTACAACCTGAAGAACCATAGGACATTCACCTAGATGTTCAAGAGCCACTTGCAATCTACAACATGGTTCAAAACATGCACACAATACAAAGACACATATATTTTCCTTATTTCAAGAAGCCAAAGTAGCATGACTCCCAACACAAGGAAAGTGGTTCTCAATAGCTGAATTGGTGCACAAGTTTCCTCATTTACATAAGGAAGCAATGGGGACTATTACCTATCAAGGGGAAAGGTCTAACCCATTCCAAGACTCGACTAGAAACAATAAACTTGTTATATTTTTAGTCGATGTCTTGATTAGATCTAAGTCGATCCTTTGATTGATCCTAAGCCAACTCTACTCCATCGAATTTCCTTGTAAGACTCTAATAGACCCTTAACTTAGTTGACTTGTGTATTATTTTGATAAGGAATGATCATCATATATACATGCAAGGCGTCATTGATGACTCATCATACATGTTAAATGACATTTGAACAATCGATAGACAACAGGCGAGTGCCATTAATGTGGCAATGCATGTCCCTTCGTCTTCTCTAGTTGACATCTAGCAAGAAATTTGTTGGTCTTTCTCATTCTATTCTATAACTAAATGTAACTAAAGGTAAGTGAACCAAAATGGGTAGGGAAACCCATAATCCTTCATAAAATGTATAAATGTATGTAATCACACAAATGAAATGGTTCCACCATGTTAGTGATCTTTGTTATTGTGTTCAATTCATTCAAGAATCAACTCTAGTTCACCTATGTTTGAGGGTTTCTTCCTTACATTGAAAACTAGCTTCCAAAGGCAATTGATTAAAACATAATTTTTTTTTTCCTTTGGGTTTCTCCATTATCAATTCCTAGTTTGCATCTTCATGTGATTGGTGTTATTTATTGCTTCTAGTCGATTCTATTTGATTGTTTACACATTTTGGTTTCATTTATAGTCTAGCTTTTAATGCTTCCACCACAACAAAACTTGACTCGTAAAATCAACTTTGTTGTCCCTTGTGCTCACCTTAGTGACACACATTATATTACACATATCACGATCTCTTAGGAAAGAATTGATTCCACAAGCCTACAATTGAATTTTCCTTTGTGGACCTAAAGCATTGAAAAAACACATTTGATATTTACTTGGGTTCTCAATCCATTATGCTAATCAACATAGCTTACCTTATGCCAATTTCTATCCAAAATGCTACATCTACATAAATGTAGACAAGGATAGGTGAAAACTATTCAAAATTTTGGAGCACATCAAAGAATTCAATGATTATTCCATGAGACCTTTCAGTAGATAAACAACAAAGTACAAGGTATATAATGATAAGAATTGTATTAATCGTAGTGACTTCCAATTATTACCTAATTCAACAACACAACATTGCATTTGATCTTATCTATGAACATGGAAGGGATGGAAAACTTCAAGTTTCACTACTTCATCAATGTTAGGGCCTACCCTAATCTCCCTACTTTGGGGTTCTTTAGGAGTTAGTAATCAATGTACGTGGCCATTTTCTTTGAATAAGGCCCATTAGATATTTAGTTGGTAGTTATTCAATATAAAAGGGTTGAATTTATTAAATAAGGCTCCACTAAAGTGGTTTGTACTCATTAGTGATGGGACCACAAGTAGTTAAGGTTTTTCTAGAGAGAAACTATGTATATAACTAGTAGGCTATGGAAGGCTCTGCTAAGTGTTATTATTGTATTATATCTCTACTCAAAGGAGGTGCCCCTTCAAAGAGGCCCGTGAACAATGCTCTGTCTTCTCTAGATTACCAATACAAGGGTTATATTATGTAGTTTATATATCATTGTCTCAATTATTTACTTTCATGGAATTATATTTCTTTAATAAGTGCTCATTAACCATTTTTTATACTACATGAGTACATTACAAGTGGTATAAGATCTCTTCCCTGTGCTAGCATGTGCCTGAATTTTAATTTTTTTGTTTACACTCGAGATGTGTTCCAACGTCTTTAAATAGTGAGGTTTTTCATTTAGTGGGTAAACTTGAGGTTGGGGAAGAATATGTGCAAGGAATACAAGTAGAGTCAACTAGTTGGATACCTTTGTACACCTCTATTGGTACCCCTTCAAGTAGTACCACATTAGACATAATCTGCCTATTAATTCGATCTTTCATGTACCTTAAAGTATATTAAAGAGCCCCTTAAGCACACCTAAAACTAGCCTTACATAAGTCTCTTGGTCATCCTATTGCTACAATACATCAAGAACAACACTTGAGGAGATCACTCTCACATACCAGGGAATTGGGTAGTACAACTAAGGGTACGACCTATCCTCCTTGGTTTCATGAAAGATTTAGTTGAGCACTATTGTTGGAAACCCTAAGGTATATCAAATAACTATAGCATTCCACACTCATTTTTCCTTAGAACCTTGCAAACCCTAGTGTTTATAGAATGGGAGATTTTAAAATTATTGTTGGAGCATCAAGAATTTGTGAATTCTATTAGCACAAGATTACTTAGATTGGAGTAATACTCTTATTGGTGTTAAAAAAAGAGATTGGGACCAACCTATATCATTGTGGGAGACCTATCTCAAAATATGCCTCATGTTTCACTAATCGCATTAGTACAATTCTCATGTAACACTTTTTTCAAGGACTGACCCATATTAGTGTAGGTGACTTATCTTAAAAGAATGTTTGCATGATGTTAATTTCATTGGTATAATTCCCTGGTAACCTTTTTGTTGGACCCAAGGACTCCATGGTGGACACCCAAAATAGAACCATCGATAACAAATCACTTAAATGGAAACCTATTATAATCAAATTGACTCTAGGATTTATGAAATCCACTCATATATCATCACACAAGTTGTTAAGATCAAATCCTTAGAAACTAAGGTTGCTCCAATTGTAGATATGCAACAACAACTCAATCTTCTAAAATCCCACTTCCTACCCATGGGACCAATTGACATGAGCATCACATGGATACACCAAGTGTGGAATTACTTTCTAATGGATAACATCACCATAGATCACCCCTTAAGGATAACTATATGAGGCATAGATATCCCAAAGAAGACTAGAATTTTTTTTATGTTTTTGATCCCATAGGATGGGTTACTCAGATGGAACATTATTTCTTCCTCTAAGGTATCAATGGTAACTTGATGAAACTTCGAATGGGTGTGTTATAGTTGGATAAGAACACTTACAATGGTATAATAAATCTTACATGGGTTACATTTTTAGGACCCATTTTGTCAAAGCCATCTATGCTTGTTTTGAAACAAGAACTCATTATTTAGGCTTGTTGACCAAGTTGCACCAAATATTCATAGAGGAAGGTTTTGTAATGTCCTTTGAGAAATTGACAATTTGCATAGAGGGAATGATCAATTTTTTTTTCAAAGAATGTTTTATTAGTGGTCCAAAGGAGAAAATTCAAGCACAGGTCTTAATGGCTCAACCAACTACTTGGTTGGAGGCTTCTCAAGGAGCTTGAGAAGCACACATAGTATCCAATTCACAAAAAAACAAAAAAACCATTTATTCCTTTCCCATCCTCCCTTTGGCAACTATAACAACCCCCTCCCCCTCTCAACTCTTGAGAGTCCACAACTTGACCCAAGAAGAAGAAAAAATTCCAACACCTCGAAATTTGGTATGATTGTGATGATCGGTATTTCAAGGGGCATAAATGTAAGGATAAAAAATATTTCAAATTGATGTGGCCCACTTAGATCAGGTTAAAGAAATTTATGCAAAATAAACTATTGATTTGGATTTAGAAAAAACCACACATCCTCCTATGAAACAAGCCACCCTCGAGCATCCTTGTGAGAAGCCCCAAATCCCCCCCCCATGCTCTATAATTTCAACTTTTCAAACCTCAAAGTTGATTGGATAGAGAAAGCATAGAAAGGTGATTGTTTTGATTGATAATGACAACACCCACAATTTTATTCATAATTGAGTTGTAGAGGAAACCCATTTTTATGTCCATGTGGTGCATACTTTTCAAATTATGATATCCAATGGCGGTATGATGAAGTGTGGTGGCAAGTGTGAGAATATGAAACTAAATGGGGGACTATCAACTCAAATCCCACATGTTTGTTCTTGAAATTGGTGGTTTTGATATAGCTATTAATGAATAATGGATACAAGATTTGGGTCGGTTACCATGGATTTCAAGGAATTATACATGAGCTCCATTAAGGAGGGTCATAAACATACACTCAAGGGTCTCAAGTCTATAAACTCCAAAATCATGAGCTCTCATCGAATGGAAAAGATATTGAATAAAGTCATGCATGCATTATTTACCAATTCAATGCTATCCAATTTATGGACATCCTCCCATAATAAATTCACCTTGATTTGTAGTTGGTCCTAAAAAGGCATCAACAAGTATTTGCAACACCATGTGGCTTACACCCTTCACATGGCGAGGATGATTGTGGTATTCCCTTAATCAAAAGTAATCAACCACCCAATTTATATCCTTTGCGACACCATTTTTCATAGAAGAATGAAATAACAAACATTATTCAATAATTGTTGGAAGTGGGTGTCATCCATCATAGTACAAGCCCTTACTCATCACTTGTGGTCGTGGTATTGAAGAAAGAAGACAATCAACAAATGTGTCCTGACTTTTATACTCTCAATAAGTTGACCATCAAAGACAAATTCCCCATCCCAATTATTGATGATCTCTTGTATGAGCATCATGGTGTCAAGTTTTTCACTAAACTAGACCTCTTCTCAGAGTACCATCAGATTAGGATGAAAGAGGTGGACATTCCTAAGACAACCTTCTGCACACATGAAGGACATTATGGGTTTTTAGTGATGCCATTTGGAATTTGCAATGCCCCACCTACCTTTCAAAACCTCATGGAAAATATTCTTCATCCCTTCCTATGAAAATTTGTGCTCATATTATTTGACGATATATTGATTTATAGCAAAACCTTGGAAGCACATGTGGAACATGTTTATAAATCCCCGCAACTCCTTCTAGATAACTAGTTGTTCCTCAAATGTTCCAAATTTTCTTTTGGCACTTTAGAGGTCAAATACTTGGATCACATTGTTAGTCAATATAAGGTGCAAGTGGATCCTAAGAAAATCGATGTTATGTAGGATTGACCATGCCCTAAAACTTTGAATAATTTATATGGTTTCTTAGGACTTATAGGCTACTACATGAATTTTGTGAAGAATTATGGGTGAATTGTATCCCCCTTAACCACCCTACCAAAAAAAATGTGTTTTTATGGAAAAATCTCATCAAGTAGGACTTTATTTCTTTCAAGGAAGCCATGTGTACTACACCCATATTAGCTATGCTAGACTTCACACAGAATTTTGTCTTGTAATGTAACCCTTTGGGTAGAGGTTTTGGAGCCATGCTGATGTAAGAGGGGCACCCCTTAACATTCACCAATGAAAATTTGTGTGATATAAATATGGGAAATCCCAACTATGAGAAAGACATGATGAACATCCTTCATGTAATCGATACATGACACTCATATCTCGTTGGCATGTGCTTATGGACAAAGACATTCCTTCATAGTTTGAAGTTTTTTGTGGAACAAAGGTTGTCATCCCTAAAACAACACCAGTGGGTCACTAATATGTTTGGGTATGATTACGAGATCATATATAAGAAGGGTGAAGAGAATGTGGTGGTTGATTATTTTTCTAAGAAATATGTGGAGGAAGGATATCTCCCTGCTTTAATCTTACCCATATTATATTGGCTCACAAAAGCCCAACAAAAATGGTTGAAAAATGACATAGTGGTTCAACTCATCCAAAGAATTCAGGAGGACCCAATCCCCTTAACAGATATAATTGGTAGCATAATACCTTGTAGTATAATGAGAACATTTTTATTGTCCATAATTATGATTTAAAGCAAAGGGTGTTATGTGAGTTGCATTCATCCCCTACTACATGTCACTTTGACTTTTAAAAAACTTGCGAATGAGCTAAGCGCTCTTTTTTCCAAAAGGAATGAAAAATGACATCCTTGCTTTTGTATATGAATGTGATGTTTGTCAAAGGACCAAGGGTGAAACAATTAATACTCATGGGGCATTACAACCACTATTGATCCCAACCATTATCTCGACTGGAATTTCCATGAATTTTATAGTGGGCCTCTTGAAATCCAAAAACTAATTGGTTATCATGGTGGAACTTGAATGCCTTTCCAAATATCTTCACTTTTGTTCCTTACAACACCCATTTACACCCTCCACAGTGGTCCAAGTCTTCATGGATCATATTTTTAAGTTACATGGAATGACCACTTCCATTGTGTAAGATTGTGACCCCACATTCACTATCAAATTTTGGCAGAAGTTGTTTAAACTACAAGGAATAAACTTGAACATGAACATATATTTTCATCCCTAAACCGATGGTCAACAAATGACTGGAAAACTACTTGGATTTTTTTCAATGGATGGACGAAACCAATGGATCCAATTTCCATTCCTTTCTGAAGGGTGGTTCAACAAAACTTATCATCATGCCACCATATGAAACCTTATAAATATGTCTATGGACAAAAGCTTCATTTAGTTGCTTCCTATTTGATAGTCACATCCAAGGTTTGAGAAGTAGATCTTACACTTAACACCAGAACAACCATCTCCACGCACTTAAAGATAATATAGTTTTGGCTCGCAATTAAGTGAAGAAACATGTCGATCAATGTCTCCAACCATATAAGCATTCACCTCTCAAAGACAAGTGATCCTAGAAGCTAGCCCTAAAATTATATGCCCCCTATTAGATTCTCTAGTGCATTAGACTAGTGGCCTATCGATTGGCTCTTCCAACACACTCCAAGATTTTCCTAGTCTTTCATGTGTCTTGTTTGAAGAAGGTTGTAGAGAAAAATTGTTGCGTTTATACTAGCCTTCCAGAACTTGATGAAGAGGGTTCCATTTGGTTACAATTGAAGGAAGTACTAGCCATAAGAGAACTCCAATTGTTCCATTGCACAATTTTTGAGGTCCTAATTTAGTGGAAGGATACATAGTCAAACGATGCCACTTGGGAACCAACTATGATTTAACAATAGTCACTACACTTCTATCCTTGCAGACAATGCTACTCTTGAAGGGGGAGGGCATGTTAGGGCCCTACCCTAACCTCCCTACTTTAGGGTTACTTAGGAGTTGATAATTAATGTACATTTCCATTTTTTTGAACAAGCCCCATTAGGTAGTTAGTTGGTAGTTACTCAATGTAAAAGGTTCCTATTTATTAAATAAGGCACACTAAAGTGGTTGGTACTCACTAGTGATGGGACCACAAGTAGTTAGGGTTTTGCTTGAGGGAAACTATTTATAGAGCCAATATGATATGGAAGGATTTGTCAACTGTTGTTATTATATTGGAGCTCTTCTCAAAGGAGTTTTACCCATCAAAGAGGCCTATGAACATTGCTCTCTATTTTATGAATTATCAATATAACAGTTATGTTATGTAGGTTCTATAACATTGTCTCGCTTATCTACTTTTCTACAATTATATTTCTTGAATAATTGTTCATTAATCATTGTTTTTTTCTCTTTTTTCTAGGAAATGTATCTTAGGGAAAACCCCCAAGCACTTCCCCTCATTTTGAGGATGGTACCCAAGGTAACCCCTATATTATTTAGGGCACAAGGCCATGTCAACAACTCATGAATATATCATATATATCTCATCAACATTCGACTCATTAAGAGAATACATGACACAATGTGAGATCTAAACCTGAGTAGGGAGGATAACAAATTTTCCTCACAACCACTCGGGCTACACTCAATTGACATTAATCACTGTTTCTATTGGACAAGTACATTATAATCACCAGCATAGACTTAATCTCCTTATCTAACATTATTATAGGGATGTTGAAGGATGAAACATCATAGGCATGTCAAGATTTCAAATCATCCCTTTTGAGATTTTATTAGATTATCACTATCCACATCAAAGATCATATTTAAATTTTCCTTCTTAAAAATTATAAACAAATATTATCCATCCAACATGCACATGTAATATTTCTATGAAAATAAAACTATGGTCAATTTTAATTATTTCCTAATTCCATAATATTTTTATACTTCTTTTGAAGTAGTAAAAAATTATGTCTTCTTATGTCTTGAATAAAAATAGAAATACAACGGAGAACTGAACCTTTCCCCTTGAAGAACCAAAGAAGGCACACTTTAATTGAGAAGAAGAAGAAACAATACTGATAAACTAGCTGGGATTAACCCAACTGAAACCAGAACCACATATGAATATCGTACAACCTAGAAGAATGAACGGATTTTGAACAACTCTAGCAAGAGGCATAAAACCAAAATAAACCCCAATAGAGGCAATGGCCCAAAATAGAACCCTTGTTCTTTGAATTTTTGCAGTAGATAAATTAAATTGTGAAGAGAAACTGATAGGTGGATAAACCAACTTACCCGTGCTCCAAGGAAGGAAGGAGAGTAAATGATTTGGCATAAACAAGAAACCATAGTTTACTTGCCGAATGGAGAGGGCAATGTGCCTGCATTTCCACCCCAAATAGCCCTCCATCCATGCCATTTATCCCATAGTGTTCCCAAGAAAGAAGTCTCGCAGGTTCAAATTCATGCAAGAATAATTGCAAGTTCATGTAGGGAAAGGGAGGTGGTCCCTTCACTGTATTTAATCTTTGTACTTTGCCATGTGATATAGTAAATGAGCTTTATTTTCCATGTCATGCATTGGTAGCTAGGGGACAGGTTGATCTCTAAGGTTAGCATTGACAATAATATCCCCAATTTTCAAAGATGTAGCTTGGTTGGCACATATGTTCCCTTGGACATTGCATTCTCTAAAAACATGATAAAACTTGACTTCTAGAAAACTTTTACAACTTGAGCGATCCTTTCCAATATCGAGGCCATAAGTAAATATATTGGAAAGGTGTTTAAAACCAAATGCCTTATGATATTTTTGGAGTCACCTGTTACACTTAGATTACGAACACCAATGCTTGAGGCCAAATTTAAGCCTTGCAATAGAGCATATGATTCACCTTGATTGTTTGTTGGCATGCCTAGACTCCATGCACATTTAATTTTCTGAATTCCTTCATAATTAAAAATAACCCCTACACTTACCACCCCATAATTTTTTTATTAACAATAAATTTACAATTATTATTTACTAAGCTTACCACCCCATATTTTGTTTATTAACAATAAATTAACAATTATTATCTATTCATAATTATTTGTAACTAAATAAATGAATTGCATCACTGTACATCCTTTTAATTGATCATCTATTAAATACTATATTGTAAATAAATAAATAAACTTATAACACCTTAAAGTTTACATTTGATTTCTTTCTATAAATATGTTTTTATCATATTGATATTTCTAGTTCGTAGTAGTTCTAAATGAAAGAGAGGAAGGGAAATGACACAATCAACCGTGAACAAATCTTAAATAAAGGCAAGCTGTTGGGAAAAACTGAAAATTAACCCTTTTTTTATAATTTGGTTTTTTGTTTTCCTTCTAGTTTGGCTCATGAAGTTAGGATGGGTAACTTGTATGAAATGCAACGTAACATAATTTTCATGATGGGGCAGCACGGGAAACGAGCTTTGCCACTACAAATAACAAACAAATAAATGTTGGTTGGTTATATTCCAAGTTTGAGCTTAGTACTTATTAATTATTTTTAATTTACAAAGTAAATAATAAAATGTACTTAATTTATATATATATATATATATATATATATATATAT
>JZKD02S1693542.1:560085-570638 GCA_000966675.3 Picea glauca | reverse complement strand
AATTAGAGAGTTAGGATCATGCACATATTTATTTAGCATGAAAATATGAAATGCATTATGAGCTCTAATATTAGTAGGTATTGAAAGTTTGTATGTAATTGGTCCTATCCTATCTAGGATTTCAAACAGTTCACAATATCTAGGTGTTAGCTTGGCACGCTCCCAAGTTTCAAGGAACTCTTCTTTGGTTTTACCCTTAGGAAACATGAATACACAATCAATTAAATGGTTAGGATCATGCACATATTTATTTAGCATGAAATTATTAAATACATTATGAGATATAATATTAATAGGTAATGAAAATTTGTATGCGATTGGTCCTATCCTATCTAGGATTTCAAACAACACACAATATTTGGGTGCTATCTTGGCACACTCCCAAGTTTCAAGGAACTCTTCTTTGGTTTTACTCTTATGAAACATGAATACACAATCAATTAGATGGCTAAGATCATGCACATATTTCTTTAGCATGAAATTATGAAATACATTATGAGCTCTACTATTACTAGGTAATGAAAGTTTGTATGCAATTGGTCCCATCCTATCTAGGATTTCAAAAAGTACACAATATATGGGTACTATCTTGGCACACTCCCAAGTTTCAAGGAAATCTTCTTTGGTTTTACTGTTAAGAAAACATGATCCCCAACATTTAATTCCTTAAAAAAATTATTCTTATTTGCATAGTTGTGATGTCTATATTGGGTTGACTTCAAATGTTGCTTCATTTTATTAACATGTTATTCCATTTCCTTAAACAATTATGGCCCAAGTGTAGTTTTGTCCATGGAATTATCCCATCTTACTAGAGTGTTGCCTCTTATACCATACAAAGCTTTGAATAAGCTCATACTCAAGGATTCATGATGCCTACTATAGTATGAAAATTCCTCTCAGTGGATATAATCTTATCCTTTGGATGGTTTGTCCATTACATACATGTGGAGCATGCCCTTGATTACCTAGTTTACTCTTTTAGTCTATCCAATAAAATATGGATGCCATGTTGTGCTAAAATTTAATTGTGTGCCCAATTCCTCAAAGAGATTCTTCCAAAATTTTGAGGTGAGCATTGTGTCCCTATCGTAAATGATTGACTTGGTTATCCCATGCAATCTGATTACCACTTTTATAAAGATATTTTCTATGTCATATTCCTTATGTGTGGATTGGACTAGAATGAAATAAGAAACTTTAGTTAATTTACAAACTATTACCATGATTGAATCATGTTTCCTTACAGTCCTTGGTATACTAGTGATAGATTCCATAGTTACTAGTTCCCTTGTTGGGGAAAGGGGTGGAAACAATGACAAAAATAGATAAACACTTCTGTAGATAATCGAAGAGGAATCAAAATTTTGAAGACAGAGGTGATGTCTAAAGACATCGTTAAAACACTTAAGAAAAGCACACTGTCATTAGATCATTACAATGCATACTGGACCTTGATATATCCATATGATATCAACTCAATCACGTGATTGACATGATAATAATGACACAAGGGGTCTGTTATTTATTGCCTCAGTATCTAACCAACTTCCATGTAATCTAGAAGATCTTGTCCACATGTAACCACTGGTTGTTAGAGTTGACTCCGTCAAATCCATGTTGTCGAGTCAGATCGACAAGGATGGTCAACCCGACCGACTATCCGTCCGACTTTTAGTAGATTGTTGGGTTGGTCGATCCATCGCCATAATATCTTCGACCCCTGGTCAATTGTCCGACCGACATGAACGTCGACTAATCGAGAGATTGATGTAGTGTGTTGGTCAATCACCCAACCAACTATATCTAGATGTAGGTCGATCTCTCAATTGACTGAACCTAGCATATGTGTGATGAACCATCAATTCTTGATGTTTCAACACCCCCCATTAGCACATGTATTTGGAGATTTAGGAGGTGAAATTACATCATTAGGACACCCCCCATAATTACATCTTCTTGAAGCCCAAGAATCATATGGAGCTTGATATATCTAGATTCAGCTAAAGGTTTGGTGAATATATCAACAACATTATCATTTGTTCTACAATATTCAAGAGAGACAATGTTCTCATGAACCAACTGTCTCAAATAATGAGCATGGAGTTCAACATGATTCATCTTACTGTGGGAAATAGGATTATCGACAACCTATATAGCACTATGGTTATCACAGTAGATTGTAGTCGAGGTCTGAATAGGAAGGCCAAGTTCTCCCAAAAGTTGGTGGATCCATACTACTTCGGTACCTGCTTGAATGTTGCCATGATATTCTTCTTCTGTAGTCGATAAAGATACTACCTTCTATTTCTTTCACAACCACACCAACGATTCAGTGCTAAAGTGAAAAACATAGCCATAAGTGGAATTTTGATCATCACTGTTTCCAACCCAGTAAGAGTTGGTGAATCCAATCAATGAATCTGAACTCCAACAATACTTGATACCAAAATGAGTGGCACCCTTGAGATAGCGGACAATTCATTTGATTTGTTTCTAGTGTTTTTCTTTAGGGTCATGCAAAAACCAAGAAACCACACTAACATTAAATGAAATGTTAGGTCGAGTATGAGTAGGATAAATAATATTGCCGACCAATTGTCGATAAGGTGTAGCATCGATTGTGGGTGTTTGACAAGTTTTGGTAAGCTTTACTCTAGATTGGAAAGGAGTAGCACAGGGCTCGAAATTATCCATTTGAAAAAGAATCAATAGATCCATCACATATTTATATTGAGAAATGAAAAATCCATCACATAGTGGTAATACTTGAAGACCCAAAAAATAATGTAGAGTACCAAAATCTGTCATGTCAAAGGAGTCATCCAGTTGTTTCTTCAATCTAAGGATGAGATCATTATTATTGCTAGTAATGAGTAAGTCATCTACATATAAAACAACAACCAAGGTGTCTCCATGGGTATGGAGTACATACAAGCTGTGATTAGATTCACAATGTGTGAAACCAAGTCGAAGAAGGAAACCGTCGATCTTAACATACTAGGATCAGGGAGCCTGCTTCAAACCAAAAACAACTTCTTGATTCGAAAAACCAAGGCATAATTCGACACAAAACCAGGTGGTTGTTCCATGAAAATTTCTTCAAATAGGTCTCCATGAAGAAATGCACTCTTGACATCCATCTGATGGATTTTCCATCCAAAACGAGCAACAAGGTAAAGAATTAGTCAAGCATAGTTCATCTTTGTGACATGTTCAAATATTTCAGTGTAGTCGATGCTTTATTGTTGAGAAAATCCTTTCGCAACTAGGCATGCTTAATGTTGCTTAACAATATCTTCAGAGGTAAATTTGTTCTAGTAGACCCATCAACACTTAACAATTTTATTTCCTCATAGTTGGGGAAGCATGTCCCAAGTGTTATTCTTCGACAAAGAATTAATTTCTGTCTACGTGACCTGCTCCCATTTAGGTCCTCCTTCAACATCTGAGTAGAAAACATGATTAGAAGTTTCAAGTACATGAGTCATCAGGGAAACATGTTATAGCAAATTTTGCCTCACCCCATGCAACTCACTTGGATGGCCTTTCCATTTCCCTATGCAGACTTGAAGTCTCCTTTTTAACGTTCCAGAGTAAAAAAAACACATTTTCCACATATACACGCCCTACTAGCTAGATAACAAGCATATATGCAGGTTGCTCCACTACAGCCCGCATACATCAGTTTTGGTGCTCAAATTTAAAAATTATGTTGGGTTTCCATGTCACGTCACGAGATCCATGATCCTTGACCTTCCATATACTGGAAATGATCCAACTCGACCCTTCAGTTCCATTTGAAGGCTATAAATTGAGCCATATTCAAGCCTTGGAAAGGGAGAGAATTCAACTTTTGAGAGCAAAGATACTATGGAGAAATTTCACTTCATATTGAGTATGCATCCCTTTATCCTTGAAAGTTTGAACTCATTGTTCAACCCCCAAGATATTCCTTATTTATGACGGGGAACCTCATTGTTTCCTTTATATGAGCTTGACCTTGGTGGTGGATAGAAGTGGTGGAGGCCCGGCTGGAGGGACATGGTTTCTCGGTTCCAAGAAGTGCCAACAGAGAAGTTTGTCACCTATATACTTCTGTTGATTATTTTAATAGAAATAATATTTTCTCATCTAATTGATATCTTGCAAATATTTGAATTATTATTCCATGGGCGTATTTGTCATGTATGTTAATGGATCATACTAATTTATATGATAACATTATATATTATCACTATATGATTGTGTATCTTGGTTGTTGAGGACAAGTTGCAGGTATATAGCTTTGAGTTTCATGCTCAACGATGGTCTTCATCGAACGTCCAGACGAGGCAGGCTCTTGACCTTGTCTTGTTAGCATTTTCATTTATATAACATACTTGGGATTAGAGTTGATTTATGTGTGTCATTTCGTCTATTGCGGTTTACCCCATGCCATAGAGAGATTTTCATCGTAACATAATTGGTAGCCATATTGGGGATTGATCTTATGTTTGGGGTTTGGAGTGTTTTTCTCCTTGACGCTCTCTATTAGCTTGAATTTCCTTGTCGCCTGATTGCTTGACAACCTATTTTTACTTTGCATTTGAGTTTCTTGGCTTAATCTTGCCTTGACAATGTTTTACTATATATACACAGTTTTTCCCTTGACATATGCGTACATACGTGAGTTTTCCTTCTGTAGGGCGCGTGCATACTGTTATCACTCCAAGAAACTCCTTAGGGTTGTAGGCTAAGGATGCTTGGTAACTTAGAAATAATGGCTTTTTATGTGTTTGGGACAATGGGGTCTTTAATGATCAATGAAATAAACAACTCATCACACATCTAAAGAAACAATGCTTTCAGGAAACAATAATCAGATTAAGTAATTTAAAAGGGGGATGAAGAACACTATTCTTGATTGCCAGATACAAATGAATGTAGGGATGAATGCAAGATAGAGAGGGATCCTTTAATTTCAAGTCTATGAGCTCAATAAAGAGATGACAGTCTTCATGAACTAAAATAAATTGAAACAAAGTACAGAAAAGGAAAGATGGACAACTCTGATATTGAAAGCGAAAGAAGTCTGAACTTTATTTCTGCAAAAAGAGTCTATACAATGGCATAAAATATCTCCTAGTTTGAACCCTTGTCTCATATCAAAAATAGGCATTTATAGCCTCTTACAATCGGTTTTACAGATCCTAAAAACATGGATCTGTATTTAATAAAAGCAATTCAAATCTAATTAAACAGCTTGAAAATAAAGACTTAACAACTAAACTTAGCACTCGAATTGTCTTCAATCTCCAAAATTCGCCATCTGCATCCTTCAGCTCCTAGAATATGTGATGTGATGCTATGTGGCAAAACACCTATCTCGACAGTTGGATTTCTCCAACGTTCATGGTCGATATTTGAGGATTTTTTTTTTACATGTGGTTTCCAAAATCTTCTCAAATCTCTGATGTCGAATCCTTTGCAAGCAATTTTCATTCCCTTGATACTCTGGAACTCCTCCATAACCTGTGAGAAATGACCTGTTCTGTCCTTGGCTTCAAAAAATGCTTTTTCAGCTTTCAACATCTAACTCGTTTTATATTTGGCTGGTTAGCTGGTGAAAGCGTTGTCTTTCACCAGCTAACGGGTCATAAAATATCGCTTTGCGCTGGTGAAAGCCCTGACTGCGCCCAAAACGAGTTTTCACCTTCAAAATTGTGATTCCATTGAAACTCAATGTGTCTCTGATTTCTCACCTTGCATATTAACAACCACTTGAGCAAGTACCTTCAGATCTGGATGAGATTTTTTCTTTTGTTTTTGTTTCAATCTTCTTATCTGCCTTTTAAGGCGTTTGGGAAGCCACCATAGACTATTGTAATCTTTGGTGAGTTTTTGCTTTCTTTTCTTCTCTTTAACACTTTCCCGAGCCAATCTCTCAAACGTAGAATTGGTTTTAGCAAAGTTATCAGACAACTTCTTATACCTTTCTTTGATTACATGTTCCAAAACCTCTTGCTGAGCGATTACCTCTTTCAGATGCTTGATTTTCTGAGATTTCTTTGACTTAGAGCCTTTTGATGTTTCTCCTTCCTCTGTATGAGTGAAGGTCTCATAGTTTTGTGCAAACTCAGTTGACTGCTCAAGGCTCTTGGTGACAGGGCATTGATCTTGTTGCTATGATTCTGAGTATGTATAGGGCAAGTTTAATATATTGGTTCTCTTCTCTGTAAGCTGCTCTGTAGTGGTCTCAAAGCTTAACCTTTTCTTCAACCTATGGGGCTTCACACTAGATATTCTGTCTTCTGGAGGTCCTGGCAGGGTTCTCCTCTTCCTCGAACTACTTTGAGGAGTCAACTATTTCTTTGAACCTTTCCGCTGTTCATTTGCAGGCTAAGTCTGTGTTTCAAAACCCTCCCAGAATAGAAAATGCTGCCAGCTCCTTCCTTGTTGTTTTAATTCCTCCAGAATGATCAATTTAATGAGGCCGAAGTGGCATAGAGTATTGTTCATGCTCAAGGGTTGAGACCTGATCTTCTTGCAAACCTTAGTTAAACTCTTATGTAGGAAAAAAGGTAAATTGAGGAGGGTCTTGCCTGTGAAATGGCCTAGGATCTTAAAATGATACATCATGAGTTTGTCATACCTGCCCTCTGAGGTAATGTAGATTTGAATGCCCTTAAACATCTCCTGCCAATCCTCTTCTAGATAGGAAACCGACATGCCCTTCTTCCATGCGTTGTGCTTGAACTCTTCCTTTAAATAAGCTCTTAAATTCAAGTTTTTGGTGGTAGTGGTTTTGAACCAACTCTGGCCCGATCTTGGTAGGCTGGTTGCTGCAACAATGGCATCTTCATCTACTATGATTTCCAAGGACCCAACACAAGCCTTGTTCCCATCGAAATTTTTGGCAAAAGCTTCTGCTGTCGACTGGTGGCAGCCATTTTGCAACCTCTCAACGAATTCAATACACCCTGCGTTTGAAAAATCTTTCTGGACTTCGGGATGTGTCTGTAAAAAAGATAGGCTGTCCAGCTCTTTTCTGAGTAGAGAACCACTGCGTCTCCTCGCCATTCTGTAGCTTGAAAACCCCAATAATTTCGTATATCAACCCTTGCAACTACTGTTCGAGCCGAGGTTTTGTGCTGTTGAAAGCACTCGGGAGTCGGCTCTGTTTTCTAACATTTGAAACTTTAACAAAACTTCGTGAACAATGTGTGATATGGAAGCAATGATTTGATTTGATGTTGTAAGCCCGACAGTACAACCTCTGTACCTGAGTTGCTGGATTCGAAATTACCATTTCCGGCGCCATGAGTGTGCAGCATGCGTCACTGAACAAGATCTGCATCGTAATCCTATTTTGACGTGCAAAACTGAGTCTCCATCATTACCCACTTTCATCAGCGCATCATTTGGATTTGCATGACGTGGGATGATCGTATCATCATTGGCTTTTAGAAACGTGGATAAAACGCATGTGATTCCCACTTTCTCCAGCCAACGGCCTGTGGAAAATGCCCCTTAGCTGTTGACACTTACCGCTTTCACCAACGCATGATCCTATGGAAAACCCCCTTTAGCTGTTGAAAGTCATCACTTTCACTAGCGCACGATCCCGTAAGAACTGCTATGTAGCTGTGGAAAGTCTCCACTTTCACCAGCGCACAACCCGCGACAATGATTCTTTGGATATTTTGAAATTCAACACTTTCACCAGCGCACAGACCTATGAGAGACGCTCCTTAGCTGTTGAAAGTCGCCACTTTCACCAGCTAACACTCATATTTTGGACACACATTAGTTGTTGAAAGCAAATTATGAAAAATTTGAAAAGAAGACTTTTATGGGTCATCTTATTCTAAGACAAAAAACCAAAACCTAAGTTTTGCAGCTAGAAAAACTCAAAAATGAATTGAGAAAACTACCAATAGCCATGCTATCCATCACAAAATGTGACCAAAGGGACGGGTTTATTTTGGGAGCTAACATTTGGCTCCAACTGGGATGGGCATCTCCCTGTGAGGTGACCAAGAACCTAGCTAGACTCAGTAGCCTTATTACAATTTGAAACAGAAATCTGAAAAATAGTTTGCTAGTACCATTGGGCATGGAGTTATTTGAATAACAGAAATAAAGAAAACAGAACTGAAAAAGAAATATGTACAAGTAGAACAGAGCTTCAAAGGAAGCCTTATGAGAAATAGATCTTCAGGAAGCGCCCGTTGAAAGGGCCACCTGCTACTGCCTCACCTGAAAGAGTTTGGAGAACAAAGGTATTGTTCTGCTGCGCCGCTGTTATGACAAAAGGACTTGTCCAGAGAGACTCAAATTTTCCATGTGTCCCCTTCTCCTGCCTTGCTGCATCCCACTTTAAGACTAAATCCCCTGTTTTGAAGAGATTTGATTTGACTTTCTTGTCGAAAGTTTCTTTGATTCTTTCTTGATGCAATTTTGTTTTTTCCAAGAGCAGCTCTCTGTCTTGCTGTAGTTCTACCAAGTTATGAATTCTCCTGGTCAAATCACTTGGTTCAGAATTAGTTTCTTGTAAGAACTTTGCAACCGGCAATGCAAGTTGAACATGAAAGATGGCCTCAATACCATATACCAACTTGAAAGGAGATGTACCAATTGATTTCTTACATGTAACCCTGTCAGCCCACAAGGAAAACTTCAGTTTGGAATCCCAACCTCTGGCATTTTGTTCAAGCAACTTCTTTATGATTCTGACTAAACTCTTGTTGGATGATTCAGCTAAACCATTCCCTTGCGGATAGTAAGCTGTGGAATGTACTAGCTGAATTTCCAGCTCTTCGTACAATTTCACCAAGTGTTTATCTTTGACTGTAGTAGCATTATCAATGGCCAATCTCTTGGGACAACCAAATCTGGAAAATATGTTTTCTTGCAAAAAATTTATGATGACAGTATGATTGGCATTCCGGGTGGGAATAGCCTCAATCCACTTTGTAAAGTAATCGGTGGCAACCAGGATCCACCGGTGCTGAACACTAGAAGGCGGATGAATTTCACCTATGAAGTCCAGGCCCCACTGCTCGAAAGGCCCTGTGACCACTATAAGTTTGAGGGGAAGAGACTTTAATTATTGTTTACCTTCGAATCTCTGACACTTGTCACATGTTTTCACAAACTCATATACATCTGAAAATAATGATGGCCAGTAGTAACCGGATCTTAAGATTTTGTGAGCCGTAGTTTTCCAATAGTGATGTCCTCCACATTCACTATTATGAAATTCGATCACGACCTTAGCTGCCTCCTCTTGGTTTACACACCTCAACAATAAACCTATGGGATTTTTCCAAAATAACAAGTTATCATTGATGCAGAAGTTTATAGCTTTGAGCTTCAAAGCCCTTCTTTGAGTCTTTGTCAAATCTGATGGGACTGATAAAGTTTGCAGAAACTGAATAATATGACTGTACCATTTGCAATCAGCTAAATGAGTTGAGACCTGCATTTCCTCACCTTCTTTGTTCTCTGAAGACAAAAAATTTTCTGCATTAATACTCATCAGACTTATTTCAAGCAGCCTGCAATTTTCCTCTGCCAAAAGTTTGGCGAGGCCTTGACCTTTCACTAATTTTGCTGGTTTGATTTCAACATCGAATTCAATCAACCTTGCTATCCACTTACTCCTTTTTCCATCAATGCCGGGTTGGACAAGAACATCTTTAACTGAACTGGAGGGAACACAAGCTATTACCTTTGCCTGAAGAATGTAGACCCTGAAATCTTTCAGTGACTTGACAAGTGCATATGCTTGTTTCTCCAACAATTCATACTTTACCTCTGCGTCTCTCAATACATTACTGAAGAAGGCAACTGGCTGCTCCTGATCATCAACATTTTTCTGCAAGAGTACTTCTACGATTGTATCACTTGAAGCAAATGAAAAAATGTAAAATACCTTGGAGAAATCGGGGCTGTTGTTATGGCTTCCTTGATGGCATTGAATGAATGTCTGGCTGCTTCAGTCCATTTTACCTCAGAGTCCTTTCTCAACATAGCAGTGATATGCTTTGTGAGTTCAACAAAATTTACTATAAACCTTCTGACAAAGTTAATAGTCCCAAGGAAAGACTGAATGTCTTTCTTTGATCTAGGAAGAGACAAATTTTTAATTGCTTCTACCCTCTTTGGGTCAATCTTAACCCCATCAGCTGAAACAATATGCCCAAGTAATTTACCCTCCTTAAGTGCAAAATTCGATTTTTTCGGATTAAGAGAGATGCCATACCTTCGACATTTCATAAATGTCCTTCTTAAGTGCTGCACATGAAGTTCATGGCTGCTTGAAAAAACAGTGATATCATCAAGATAAATCAGGACAAATTTATCTTTCTCTGCAATGAAAGCAATGTCCATTGCCCTTTGGAATGTCACCCCTTCATTCATCAATCCAAAAGGCATCTTATCGTACATAAATGTACCCCATGGAGTGGTAAAAGCAGTCTTTTCCTTGTCTTCCGGATGGACAACAATCTGGTTGTATCCAGAAAACCCATCAATAAAAGACATCACCTTTGATCCTGACACCTTCT